>VZRZ01000387.1:459340-502849 GCA_013398175.1 Climacteris rufus
TGAACTGACAAGGAAACCCCCCCCCGGTTCTCCTTACTTTCTGAGGAAAGGGGGGAAGGATTTTGTGGGGGGGAGGGGGAAGGTGTTTAAGACAATGTTTTGCTTACTCCTTTAACTCTGTAATAAATCCATTTATCACTTTTAAGTTTTGAGCCTGTTTTAGCCTGCTTAATTACAGGTTTTTTTCTCTCAGTATCCTTATCTCACCTTGGAAGGAATTCCTTTCCCCTGTCCAGCTGAGCAGAGGAAGAGGAAAGGGAAGCAGCTTTTTTGTGGGAGCTTTGGGATGGCTCAAACCATGACAGTAACACATCAAGTTGAAGAAGTTACATCATGGAACTGATTTCTTAAGGTTTTTTATTGTTTTAGATTCGGGTCCATATGAACTTGTAGCTGCCAGAAGTAAAACATCATTAGTCATGTTTCTCTACCTTCTTTCTGGCTCAGGTCACTGTCTAATATAAGAAACACTCCAAGTCCAAATTCTGTAGTAGTACCTGTGGTTTCACAGCACTGAAGTGCATCACTTGCATTGGACTCCTATGGATCTACCAAAGAGGCATTGCTCTCCCTGTCTTATACATAGGCATCTTGGATCATGAATCCAGCTTGTTCTGAAAGATGTATCTTAAATTATTTTTAAAATGTTGTTTTAGACCTATAGGTCCTTTATCTTGTCTTCTGAAGAAGAGTACAAGAACAGGGATTATTAGGAGTATTGGCAGTGTCTCCTAGATTCTAGTGAATGAATCTTTCTTTGGATCTACAATCTTCTGCCATCCATGCTACTAGAGAGAATTTAAGCAAACCATTATGAAAAAGCAAGAAAGACAGCAGTATCATCTCCAAGAGTTTCTGTCCAAGGTGGCATTCATCTGTGGAAATCTGCTATAGAGTGACATTTTCACTAAGAAGTGAGAAGGATATGGGTAACAAGGACAGTCAGAATTATAACAGTTACTGCTGAAAACAGGAAAAGCGTTGAAAGTAAGCCAGAATCTCTCAGTAATATCTAATATGTGAAGTAGGAAGGGAACATTATATAGCAACATATGGTGCTGCTCGGTGCTGGAGATAGCACTCTGTGGAAAATGCTTTCTGAATTTGGGCCCATGGTGTCATTTCCCATGTCTGGTTCAGAGGTTGAAAATGGAGAGCCACTGTAATTTGTGATTGCCCTGGAATGTGTTCTGTGAGTGGAACTTAAAGTATATGTTGGTTTTGGGGTTTTTTTAAGCATTTTGGATCTTTCCAGTAAAGTCAGGGCAGAGGAAGGTGATTTGAACTTTTCAGGGACAATGTATGCATTCACCTCACAATATAAACCAATCACTACCCAAGTCTGATTTATACTTGCGTACTGATTAGTATTCCGTGAACACGAATGCATATTTTGAATGCACTAATTATTGCAGCATATTTTTAATAATTCTCTTCTTGTAACCCTCAATTTATCCTTATTGCATTTATGGAATAAATGTTGGCGCTCCCAGAAGGTGAATGTATTATTTCGTGCTCACCTCTCATCAGAAGCTCTGCCTGAAGTTTACAAACATCAATTAAGTTTCACCATGCTGCCATCGGGGAAATAACTTTTCTTACACCCATGTTACAGATGGATAAACAATTGGGGGCTAAATAACTTGGCCTGGGTCATATCATAAATTGGTAATAGAGTCCTTACACTGTCTCTCAGTCCCCCACTCAGGTCTGAGCAGTAAGAATGCTGCCACACATTTTATTTACATTTTGAAACTGTTTTTAATGAACTAAGTTGCTGTTGTTTTTTTTTTTTTTCTCCTGAATCATCCCAAGCTTGTCAACATTTTTTTTTAATAAATAATACTCAGGTTAATAGTTATAGTTAAATATAGACCTTTTCATCCTGTATTGTTGGTAACCCCTTTGAAACTAATAGTGATGTATCTAATTGTGGGTGGAAAGCTTCTAGTTATTACAATTACTCTTTTCCCATTTCGTGTCTAGGTAATTAAAATTTTCTGTGGGGAGTTTTTAAAGGTCATCTCAGTTTTCCTTTATTTGTGATATTACTTATAAAGGCATAAGTACCATTACTACAGTATTCACTCTATAACAATGTAGGATACACTTCCATGTAAAAAATGGGTCATTACTGTTAGACTACTGGACTTCTCCTGGAGAGGAAGTGGTGCCAAAGAAAACTCAATACGTCACTGTAGTGATAACTTCCAAATTTTGGGGACATTCTCACAGAAGGAAGCCATCCTTTCTAACCTACGAGATTTAGAAACGTGAACTGGTTCTTTCTGATTTTGGCACTGAGATGGATGATCATTAAAATAGACGGGTAGATACACTATGATAATGCTCTTTGTAATAAACATAACTATTATTCAAAAATATGTCAGATTATACCTCAACTATTATCTTAGGGAGCAGTCAGTGAAGGGCTGGTATTACCCTGAAGTGACTAGCTACTGTTATGTCTGTTCCCAAATGAAATCCAATCTTATGGTGCATACATTAATCCCAACAGTGAATGTAAAAAGTATGATTAGCAAGGTTACCTGTGTCTAAAAGAAAACCGGTTAATAACATAAAGAAGATTTGCATAAGGATTTGAATCTGCTCAGACAGGCATTTTGCTTCACAAGGGGCTAACAGTCTGTTAAGCACCACAGCAGTCATAGCTGACTGCTTGCCACTGCTTGCCATTTAGACAAGTGGTAATCACATCTAATCGTGCCCAGGGAACACCCACGTTTCCCAAGCAGATGGGAGCAGCCAGAGGGTGGTAAATCAAAGGAGATCTTTGAAGGAAGAAGTGATGGGAAGAAGATTTGAAAGAGATCTGAAACATTGAGGAGAAGCAAAATCAAATACTCTCCTGTTTAAAAATTTTGTTTCCCTTGACTGTGCTAAGTAACAAGATGCTGGGACTTGTGCTGTGAATGTCTAACTGTGGGCTCCATGTGACCCTTTAGAGCTGAGTGAAGCAGAAAGCTTTATTTTCATATTTTATTAGTTTTAATTTTTTTAAAATATTTCTTTTTCATCTCTTTAACTTCTGTCAGGAAATGGTTTCTTTCACATTTACCTGAATTTAGATTGAGTTCAGGTTGATTTCAGGGTGCTGGCAAATGTCAGGATCATTTGCTTCTTCTGGGTAGGGAACTTTAAAACTTGACTTCAGGAATTTTTTTTTTTTTTTTTTTTTGGTTCTATATAGTAAATCTTTTTTTTTTGGTTTCCAAAAGGAATATCAGCATCTGCCCAGGATGCTGGGCTGGTTGCAAGATGATGATAGAGATCTGTGTGAAAGAAGCCTCTTTATCTAACAGCATTAACTAAGTACAGAACAGTCTGATCCTCAAAGAAGTAGTCGGCATCCAGCATTTAATTTACAACCAATTTTACAAGATTAAATAGATGATACTCATTCAGTTTTCTCAAAAAACAAAAAAAACCCTGAGAAAACTAAAGAAGGGGTTTGATAAAGGTAAGAATGGAAGAATAAACAATCTGGAGTATATTAAAGGAAGCATTAAATGATAAAAGACACTGCTTTGATGCATTCAACAAACCAGAAATCTGACCTAGACCCAGAAGCAGATTAGCAGAAGAGAGTACAAAACCAAGTGTTAGAATTTAAGAAACTAAGATAGAAATCCCCTCTGTGTTCTAAAGCATGTATGCAACCATGGTAGATACAGTCCCTGAAAAACTGAATGTCATTTAGGATATGAACAGTATGGACAGTTAGTAAATCCTTTGTATTCTAGACAGTTTTCTTCATCTCAGTGGTGAGCTAAGGAACTAACATAAAGTCCAACACCGTGGATGTGGATATGGCATTCCTCTTTCATAGAGTGCTTATGGTGTTTATTGTTGTGTTTGTAATATGGATGCTATTTCTAGGATACCAACTTACCTCAAAGTGGAAAATTTAGAGTTTTGTTTTTCTTTTGCATATGCATGTACATCTTATAAAGTGTCTCTAATTAGATTCTCTCTTTGCCTATATGATTAATGTTTTCTCTCCCTGAACATTGAAGGTTTTGGTAGAAGTTTCCACAGGACCCTTAAAATAGAACCTTTCTCTCCTTAAGTCTCAGAAGAGAAGGCCTTGTAATTGGGTTTTAAGATGTTCTGTTGCAACTTTTGCTAAACAGAGATATTTCTCTTTGGTGGTAGAATTGTTATTTTCTTTTCATGTGTATTTTTCTTCTGCACGCTGAAAATCAGCTAAAAATGCCATGTTAATATTATTTTATTCCAGTTCTATTAATAAAATGAGAAATTTTATTGAAAAAAACAGTGATCTTAAAAGCCAGCACTACTCACATAGTAATAAAGATGACAGAGCCTTATTTTCAGATCGTTATTTTCTTCCTTATCCTGTTCTATTCTGATATGTCAAACTGTCCTTATCCAGCAAGCTCAAACTTGCAAAGCTTCTTAATATAAATAATGAGTTGGGTGCCTGTATCACAGAAGCACGAAGCTGGAAATTTAACTGAGTCCCAAAACCAGTTTAGTCCATTCTTAAAATCTTAAAAATGTAGAGGGTGAAGTAGATTCTCACTCTGTAGTTTCTCTCATCTTGTGCTTCATTTTCCTGACTGTTAGTTAAAACAGTTTTCTGTTTTAGAAAGTCTTCTTAGAAGCACATCTGGCTAACTTCTTCTTGCAGTCTTTGCAAGGGAATTGTCTTTTAATGAGATTTCAATCATGCAGTTTGATGGAGGGAAGAAGGCTGTGTCCTTCACTAAGTGAAACATCTTTAAATAAAAAAAAGGATCAAGGTTTCTGAATACTCACAAGAACAGATTGTCTTAAATAAAAGCAGAACTTGTTCAGCTGCCAAACTCGCACCACCATGCAAGCAGTACTAGGATTTCATTCTCAAGTTTTGTGTCATGGGCCAAACGATGAAGAGGGAAGTCTGTTTATTGCCAGATTGTGCATTATAACAGGTAAACATAGAGAAATGTGAAAATCATCTACTTCCAAAGGGATGAAGAAGAGCTGGAGAGACTTTGGGGTGAGGAAGAACTTTGTCAGCAGAATTCATCAGAAAGTGGAGGAAGTCTCCTTTGATGGCCTCATTCTGTAGGATTACCAACTTGTACTATTTTTGTAACTATAAAAACACTAGCTTTTTTAATCACTTTAATGTTACATAGAGCTTGCCCTTAGACATGTCTATACAGTGTCATGGATGGTTTTTCAGTTTGCAGTTCACTTATTTTGCTTGGTTAATTTATCTCAGGCAACGTTCAGGTTTGCAAACAGCCATCAGCCAGTAAAAAAAGGATTGCTATTCTCTACTACCTTAAAACAAATGATCTCAACTACTTAGATCTTTGCAGTGTCTATCTGTCCCCTGCTAGGGATCTACCCTGCTGTAGACTCCAACATTACATTTCTTTAAATGAGTAATTTCCTATTATTAGCTGCCAGGAATGGGATATTTGCCTCAATTCATTACAAAACCTGGACTAATATACTAACAATGTGTGGCATGCATTTCTTCTATATTGTTTGACTAATTCGTTAAGGCATTATCCAAAGTGATTAAATTGTTTAACCTAGAACAGTTGGTATATTCAATCCCTTTTATTTTTTTCCAATAAATGAAATAAGTGGGTAGTAGTAGCAGTAAGATATTGTAACTAACATTTAGTTCTGTTAATGAAAAAAAAGGAACCCAAACATGATGAAATTAGTCAGTTACCTAAGTGAATTCAGAACAGGACATTTAAAGATGTCTGTGTATGCACTGAGAAACCTAGCAACTAAATTACCACAAGCTGTTTGATGATGTGTACGAAGTGATGCAATTGTTAATGTCTACATTGTATCATTTGTCTAATTAGCAGCAGATTCTAGTATCTAAAATCTTCATCATCCTTATCTCTTTGCTTATTTTCATAAAGCACAGTATTTTGGGCCAGTGTCTTCACTAGGAAATGCTAGGTAGCACTTCGAATGAATCCTGTGTGTTCTTTATGAATTTGCAGAGTAGAGCCAATTCAGGACATCCTGGTATCAAGATAACAGCTGGGAGCAGTCTGGACCTTTCAGAACCTATAGGAGGGTATAGAAAGGATTGGTGTTGTGCCAGAGGGCTGGGTGGGGGAGCTAGTGTTGTTTTGTGTGTATATTTAAGTATACCAAAATAAGTAACACAGCTTTTTCGAAGTTGTGGGTAGAAATCACATAGTTTCATGGGAACTTTGAGGTCTGCAAGTTGTCTCCTCCCAGCTTGTCCTTCCCCTTTCTTTCCTGCGACTATTTGAGGTTTAAACATGTGCTCTACAACTCCTCCTGATACCTGCAAACAAGCCTTTCTCCATGCAGACAATTGCTTCTACCCTCTCACACCTGTTTGCTCTGCTCCTCCTCCCTATTCCAGAGATCATGCAGGTATTCTATTAAGCTGTCTGTTTGCCGGGGCTGCCTATTTGCTGGGGCTGCCCGTGCCCCTGACTGGGTCTCTCACACAAGTTTCCTTCAAAGAAGCTGCAGCCATTTCAGGTAAAAAGGCACCAGCACATGACGAAGCTGGTAATGTAGAGGAAGAGTTGCATGTTTACTGTCAGTGTTTCCTAGTATTAGGCCTGCATAGCACTTATTCAAGGTTGTAATAATGAGTTAGATGTGATCTCTTTACCAGACAGAACCAATCTGGGGAAGAACTTTGTTCACAGGTGTGCTAATCCCACAAAAAATATAATGTGCAGTTATCAAGAGCAAGGTGCACTAATACGAACATCCACAGCTTGCTGATGCAATATACATTTAAAATAGAAAGAATGCTTTTGGAAGACATAGTCTTTTATATAGAGATAGGCTTTTATATATATTAGGTACACATGCATGCTGTACTGTTTTAGAAAGAGTAATAAAAAAAATTTAATAAGAGTCTCTTATTTTTCTCAAATAAAAATAGAAGTGGGGAAATAAATTTATATTTAAGTAAGGATCCAAAAAGATTCTAAAATCTAGTATAGGCCTCTTATCCCACATAACAGGTGATGGGACATGAGCAAATGGCCTCAAGTTGCACCAGGGCTTAGATTGGATATTAGGAAAAATTTCTTCACAAAAAGGGTTGTCAAGCATTGGGTCAGGCTGCCTGAGAAAGTGGTTGAGTCACCATCCCTGGAGATGCTTAAAAGACATGTAAATATGGTGCTTAGGGACAAAGTCTAGTGTTGGGCTTGACATTGTTGGGCTAGGGGTTGGACTCAATTATCTTAAAGGTCTTTTGCAACCTGAAGGATTCTATGATTGTTCAGGTGCCAAAGAATTACTAAGATTTTAATTAGAGATGTTAGAAATGGGGGTGAAAAGAAAAGAAATATATTACAAAATAAGGTAAGGCATGGTGTGCTTCAGTCTGCATTACAGGATGAAGGGAGATAGAAACTGGGGTAAGCACAAAAATAAATGAGAAGACTATGTTACAGGGATGTCAGAAGGTGCTTGCAAAAAACAGGCAAATCTGGTTTTTCTCTTTGGGATTTTTTTGAATACTCCTTTTGAGGTGGGATACTGGAGATACTTTTCAAGATGGCACGGGGAGGTGTCACTATGTATTTTATTTTTACATGTGCTGTACCCAGTTAGATGTGCAGGGGTTCAAACCCACTTGACTGAATTGTAGCTCTGTACTTGAGTTCTGCAGATGTATGGGTTTCAAGAGGACATTTTTCTAGTGTATCCTCTTGTTATTTTGTTTTAAAAGACAGCAACTTCTCTCTTCCTTTGGCTGTGGGGCAGGAGTGTGCATATCGGGAAACTTTTACTGCTCACAGCGTATTGCTTATGGCTTGTTCATAGTGTTTCTAGCCTTTTTAGGATTTCTGCATGTGACTCCCATGTCTGATCCATCTTATTGAGTTCCTTTTCTGCCATGAGCTGTCTGAATCTTTTGACTTTCAGCAGCTGCTGAGCTGTCCCAATTCTCTCTGTGCAGACAAGCAATGTTCCGTGGGATGCCAAACAGTCCAGAGCCTCCTAAGGCAGCCTCACAGTTCTACTCTGAGCTATTTACAGTGGAACAGGTAACACTCTTTTAATAAATGTTTCAAGGTAAAGTTATGAATAATGTTGAATGGAATTGGACCTCTAGGAAGAATAATTTCTTTAAAAATTTTATTGTGTGGTCTGGGTAGTTGTCTAGGACCTGTAAATGACTGATTTGAGTCTCTCATCTGCAGAAATGCTCAAAAGATCTCTTCTGGGAGAAAACTTGGTGCTGAGGAATTATTTTCTGCATGTGTGTGTGAAATTAAAGAATGGCTGCTTTTATGGAAAGGGAACAGCTATTTTGGTAAACCGTGACTATGTTATGTTTACCTAACAATTTGAAATTAAAGCTTAATTTGAGGTGATAGAAAAATGCCTTTCTGTATATATTACTGCTAACACTGCCACTGGATTGAGAACTGCAGATGTTGTTTTATTCATGGTTTTTATAAGTTTTAAGCTAAGATTGGATTTCTGTAGCATGCAAATGTGCACAAGTATAATTCTACCATCTGTATCTATGCCTACATATTGTCTCGGTATGAAACCAAACTGTTCAGTAGACTGCCTTCATTCCTGTCACAACCTTCTGTGTCTGCTCAGTCAGTCTTTCTAAGTGTTGCCTTTTGTTATTATTGCTTAGTTGAGGAGAGGAAACACAGGCATTCTAACTACTAGTATGCTTTATTTTTTAATTTCAGATCCCTTCTTAGATGAAGGTAGTAAAGACATCTGAACCTTTTTTTCTCCTGCAGGTTAAGGCTCTGGATTATAAGGTATTCTGGCTCATTTGCTTTCATAGTTTGTATTTTTAGGCTGGCTTGTTGGTTTATTTGGTAGGGAGTTTTGTTGGTGTTTTTTTGTTGTTTTTGTTGTTTGCCGTTTTTTGGTGTGTGGTGGGTTGTTTTTTTTTTTTTTTTTAAAGTGTCCCACTTTAAGTATAAAATACTGGAATATTTTTGCATGTGAAGGCCCCAGAACCCAAGTGTCCCAAATCCCAGATGAGTGTCCCAGTGATCAGTTTCTTTACTTGTCTCTGCCACGCTTGGTGAACATTTCAGTATCTCATCAAAGAGGATCAGCATGCACAGGAAAGACTGCTTCCATAGCTAGGAAGTGCTCCTGTGCATGATGCAGCTCTGTCCAGGCGGAGGAAGGACCTTACATCTAGCCTCTAAATATCTCACCTCAGCCTGCAATTGTCAAGCCCGGGGTGTTTCCCTACGCATCTCTTGATGTGCTGTTGTGTGCACAACAGGGTTGTGTTTCTGAGCTGGGTGAGCAGTTAGGCATCTGCTTACACAATGCAGTGGTGCCATTGGCTTGTTTTCATTTTTCCTTGAATTTTTAGGAACCTTCCAGTGTCCTAGGTACCTAAGTGCATTATTGAAGACTTTTGGTTATTCTTTTCTATGTAGACACCTAACAGTTTGTTTAAATGGCATTCAGGTGGGGATTGGTATGTCCCTGAGGAGGAAGAGCAGCTGCAGTGGTGGTGTGTGCTGTAGGGCACTATGCTTTTAGGTTTCAGCAAAACAGCCGGAATCATGAGGTTTGTATTTCTTTGTTTATAATCTTATGGATAGTAAAAAAGAGGAGGAAAAATGGTAGGATAGGCATGGCAAAATAGAACTTGGATAATAGGAATGTGATGAAATGCACTTTGAAAATATTTAGAAAAACATAACCCTACAGGAGCCTCTAAGTCATGTTGTTGATTTTATGCATTTCAGACTAGGTAACTAAGTTGATCCTTGTAGTTTGAATTAAGATAAACTTTTATCACACAAAAAACTAAAATACTAGCATGGCCCAGGTCTAGATAGTGTCAGACAGGGTACTTTGTGTCCAAGATCACTTTGATATAATGAGGTTGCTTAGTCTGATCTATACAATATGAAAATGACAGTTATATATAACCCCATGGCAGGGGGGTACCTGCCCAAGGAAGAGGGATTGGAAATAGATTATCTTTGAGGGTCCTTCCAACCCCAAACATCCTATGATTCTATGATGTGGGCACAGTTAACCTGGTGGATTTTTTCTATCTCTGCAACTGAAAAACAAGGAAAAAACACCATAGTTCACAGAAATACAGAGTCACAGTGGAGGTCATCTATTCCAACCTCCCTGCTCAAGCAGGGTCCCCTAGAGCACATTACTCAGGATTGTGTCCAGACAACTTTTGAATATCTCCAGACAAGGAGACTCCATGGCCTTTCTGGGCAATGTGTTCCGGTGTTCAGTCACCCTCAGACTAAAGTTTTTCTCATGTTCAAGTGGCTTCCTTCTGATCTGTTCTTTTGGAGGCTTTATCACTACTATTTTAAACTCTTTCACCTTGCAAAAAAACTCCCAAACTGAAGAACATGTAAGTCACCAACAGTGGTACTGCTACTGTAACTGTTTTAACTGGTTAGCAAGGGTAGGACTCTCTTTGTGTTCTAAAGAAGAGGATTTTCTGTAAGAATTATATTCAGATATTTTTTAGCTCTGAATATTTGATACTGTGCATGCAAATTAGGTTGATTAGCACTTCCAGGAGTTTTCATATATTTGTCTGAAGTGTGTACATGCACAGAGGTGAAGTGCTATTACACAACATATCATTGTTAAAGATATAAATTAATTAATTTCTCAGTGTGTGTGTGTTGTGGTACACCATAATTCTGTGTGAACTTGAAAGGCACCTTATGCATTTTGAAATACATCCCCACTGTTATCTTAACAAATGTTGCTCTTTGCTGCGAAGTCAAAGTACATTTGAATGTAAGGGCACTTACAGCATATTTATATCATCTTGGAGCAATCACAGGGAGAACTTGTAAGGCTGTAAAGCCTAAGCAACCAGCCACCATCCATAATTGCAGGCTTTTGTTATTAACCCCTGTGACCAGAGTACTGCTGGATGTGGAATAAAACACATAAAGTATTTATTGAGAAATAATAAAAATGCATTCCCCAAACAATTTTTACCTGCGGTCTCACAGACTGACTTTGTGAAACAAAGGAATTGAAAGAGCAGCCTGCTGGAAACTATTGCCACAGGGGATGAAAAAAAAAAGACAATAAATCTGCAGCTGAAAAGTGTTGTCAGACAAGTGGAATTAGCATTTGTATAAAAAAGTTTCAGCAAATTAATTGCTCTCTTGAACTTCTAACTTCTCCCAGAACTGAAGCCTGCAACTAGGATGAAATAATGTTTTGTTCTGGTAATATTTGTCTTCCAACTAATTGTCATTTTTGTACTCTATAGATGGCTGAACAAAACCTGCTGCTACATCTAGAGTCAGACAAAGCATTTCCAGTGGCATATGAAACTAAGCAAAATTCTGTTTCTGCTACCCATGAACATAGGACTCCAATGTGGTTATTGCAACAAAATCTCTACTACCTGATACTAAATTGTATGATGATACCATGGGGTGGTGGGGAAAAGACAAGTGATAATGTTATAAGCCTGAGTGCAGATATTTAGACTGACATTATTATTTCACTTGAGTAACTCAAGTGAAGAGGACCACTCTAAGCTCAAAACCAATGCTGATGTTTTATGTTGGACTTCAGCGGTGTCCAAGCATTATGCCAATGGTCTACACCAGGCTAATATTGTTTTTTCTTTTTTCCCCTGAGGCCTAAAAACCAGCTAAATTATTTTCTTCTACTACTGCCCCCAGCCCACCAATGTTGTTACAAAACCCAGGGATGTTCCCTTAGAGAGACAATTTTTGTTTTGCGTATTAGATCTAAGTAAATTATTTTCCTTGGAAAATTGGTTTTGACTCAATTACATGTTGGTCTGTGAAAAGTGCTTGCTCTCAGGAGAAGACTTCAGACTTTCTCCTCAAAATTCATGCTGTCAGCTAGTTATTTGGTACTCCAGCAATGTGTGCTGGGAAGCTGAAATGCTGTTTCTCATTCACTATTTCTTCAGTATGGACATTACCAACAGGACTGGGACCCCACAGCTGATGAAGGTCAAATACTCAATATGTGTGGGAATGGCAGGGTATACTGGGAACTGAGGCAGTCTGGCCAAAGAACATGGCTGTCTGCAAAGCATACCCCCTAAGGCACTTAATTAAAACTCCCAGCAGGCAACATGTCCATAAAAGTAGTTTTGGTTTTGGTGCAGGCTAGAAATTTCGGATTGCTGATTAATTTTATGTTCTCACCTCCCCTGCCCTCATAAAAGTCTCTTCTCTAGTGTATATGTAAACAGACCCCATGGATTCCATAAAAAGGCTTGCAAGTATCCTTGCAAGTATCACTGTGTCTAGCATACAGAGAAGTGTCAGACCTGTAGTGGTGAGCACCTATGTATGCATGCAGGCTTTAGCACCTTAAAGGCAAATAACTTCTGCCTTTTCATGCCATTGAAATTAGCATGTAGTAGAATTGGCTCAGCTTCTGAGTGGCAATGCTGTGTGATACTTTTTCAGTTCGTAGTTTAAAGGTGTTACAGGGGCAAAAAACATATAAAAGAAATGAAGCTCCACAGGCAGAGAGAGAAATTACTCAGGTACCATTCACCATGGCCATTTTTCCTATTCTCTCCTGGTATCCCTACCCTTAGCAGTTCTTATTATTGACCTGGGACTGAACACAATGAAAATATTATTTCAGTTCTTTCCCACATTCCTCTTTAAACTTGACGGGGATTTTTTTAATATCAAAAATGCAAGTTAGAGATGTTAATGTTCCAAAGCCTGGGGTCGATTATTACATTTGCCGAAAGTGAAAAGAAAGACTAATTAAAGTAGCAGTAATGTTTTTGAACATTTTATGTCACGGGTGGTATAGTCTGCTATTAGAGGTCCTAAAGGGCAGTTTTGATACTGGTTGTGATAAATCACATTTATATGATGATGAGGGAGGAAGAGAGATAAGTAAGGTCACTTTAGAGGGAGAACAAAATTCTCAGATGGAAAGTGCTGTGATTGGCATTGACCTCCTTTGGAAAAGGAGAAGATACAGAAAGTTTATCTACTTCTTATTACTATATGTACATACTTGACCAAAACTGAGTATAGTTGAAAGTATTTTAAAGCAGCAGAAACCCAATCAACAATGGCAGGAGACCCTGACAGAAAGTATGAAAACCACCTATGAGTGGTATTGTAAGGGCCAGAGAAGCTGAATTATAGGGAAGTATCCTGCTGCTGGCCATATAAAAGCTGAGAAAAGACTGAATATTCACTAGGGATCTGCATGCCCAGTGCTAGGAATAGTCAGTGTATTTGAAAAATGTGTTGGACTCAATGTAAAATAAGAATGGCACCTGTTTGAGGATATGGATTGGGTCCAGGATACTCTGTGAAGCCCTAAAAGTTTCATGTTTCTACACTCAGAAATTTGGCTGGTTGGTGCTATTTCAGTAATTTTATATTTGGATTTCAATTGTATTCTAAGACTTTATTGAAAGCTAAAATTCAGGAGGTGTTATTCAGATGTTAAAATACTAGCTTGAATAATCAAGGAGGCTACTCCATAGAAAACAGTGGAATATTTTCTTTTTCATGTTTTCACCTCTTTGTAATGAAAAAAATCAAATAGTTCTGTCAAAATATTTCACAACAGTGGAAGCAGAGGTTGACTAAGAAGAAGCAAGTGCTTCAACCTTCATTAACTGATGAGAAAAATATTTAAGCTTTTGTATTAAATCAACCTGAACCACCGATAGCTATAGTAAAGTCTGTAGTGTATCATTGCTCTCTTGTCATGAAATGGATGAGAATAGGGAAAAACTTATTTTGCATTGAGTTGTGGTGAAATATCTTCATTTCTGCAAAACAAGAATTCTGAGTTTGCTACCTCTACTATCCACATGGAGAAGGTGTCTACAATACCTTTTTGCAGTGTTGTAAGTCAACAGGTTTTGAAGACCAACTTTTCGAAGACAAAGCTCAGGATGAAATTGTGTATTTGAGGAACTTTTTTTATGGAGTAGCATTTGTAATGGATTGTATCAATGCTCTGAGCAGATTCACATTGATCTGAGGAATGAAACCTTTATTACATGCTCAAGAATTTTGAAATCTTGCTCTTGTACTGAAACACATCTGTGATTTCTCTTGTCTTCTATGCTTATGACTTGACAGTAGTTAGCTTGCGATATCTTTCAGAAAGAAAGGAGTACTTCAGCTCATCAGAGCTGAACTCTGCATTTCTAAAGGTAACAATTTAATTTTTAAATGCAGAGTTTATTCTTTTGTAAGTAGTCTGAATGTTATTCACTGGTAAGTGCTCATGAAGAATGAATGCAATAACCACAACCAAACTCCTACAGCTTTATTTGAGATTTCTTCTATTTTCTTTCTTTGATGGGCTTAACCAAAGAATTTAAAAATATCTCTGGTGAATAGGCATATCAGATTCTGGCTTTAAGGTGGAAAATTCTTCTTTAGATGCCTCTGAATCAATATATCTTTTTTTCCAGTTTAATTATTTATCTGATTTTTTTCCTCTTTTCCAACATAGCAGTGTCCTCCTCTGTTTTCATGTTTTACTTGCTTCTGGATCTAAAGAATATGGGTACTGGGTAGAAACTTGAACACTTTCTTTTTGTTGTTTAACGGTGTTTGTATTTTCATTTCTCTTCCTGTCCCTGTAACCTTCTGTAATGGCAGGTGAATTTTGTCCTGGAGTCACACAGTCCAAGGAGTAATCTTCAAGACTTCCTGAGATTTTATAGATGCTTTGGGTGGACATGGTGGGCCCAGATTCTGTTAGTGAGAAACTTGGGCAGGAGGGCATCAAAGCCATCATCTGCCAACACCATACTGCCAGGCAGGATATAGCAAGGTGGCAAGAAAACAGGTTTGGCAGAGAAAAAAAAGAAATTATTCCTATTGCGAGTTGTCATCAGTGCTGTTTTGCAGGAGAGCAAAGGCAGTGGGGACTTTTACTCAAAAGAACAGACACTGCTTTGAATGGAACAAGTTGCACACATTTACTTAATGTGGTGCTTAATTTATTTTTGGATGGGAGTTAGAGTTTCCTGGCTAGCAATTTCACATTTATTCAAAACATTGTTTAACAAAGTCTGTATGCTTCAAACAGTACCCATATTAATGTTTTTGAACTCCATACCAATTATGATATATCACCTGAAGAACAACATTTGAACTGTATATCCATTGAGTACTATGTATTTAAAACTTTCATTAACAGAGAAAATCCTGATCTGCTTCTGTAGAATAATGTGCTTTTTTTTCTAAAGTACCTTACCCTATAGTCCATATTTTCTGCCTATTTACTAAAGTTCAAGGCAATGAATTGCTGTTGATTACATTATTCAGCTATCAGCTTGTTTTATTCCTTCAGAGGGTGTGGGAGGAAAGCTCCAGAAAAGCCTATTGGAAAGCAGCAGTGCTCCTGCTGCATTTATTGAAGATTGGACTGGTTCTTACTGGACTCCTGTGAAATGGTGGTGCTGTGATACTTTGAAAATCAAGGAAAAAGAGGAATCAGCTTTTAGCCTGTGATAAGAAAGTTACTGCAAAGTTGCATTTTGTTTCTGTCTCTTTTTATACTAAAATCTGTACTCCTGTGTTTAGAGTAATTTTACTTGAGTCTTCTTTCCACAGGAAAAATACTTATATTTTCCCTTGCATTTCTCTCTCTTTTTCATATCAAACTATATCCAAGAACCCAGTGTTTTCTCCTTCCGTTTAGGATACGACTCTGTACTCCTGCTGCAATCATCATTTGTATTGCCTACATTTGTCACCATTTTGCTCTTCTGTCTGTCACAACAAGCATAAGCTGCAGCTTTTCTCTTGGGTTCTAACTAACCTTTCTTCCAGCACCAAAAGCTCAACTCCCATCTCCAGTAACCATCTGTAAACCAGAAGTGTCAGACAGTCCCATCCTAATTTTTTTTTAAGCTCTTGGGCCAGTACTGTTGTGTTGTCACCTGTTAGCACAGATACTTGTGAGTAATTCTAGTACTGTCCTCCACCACTATGAAGTGACCTTATTACTTTCTTCCAAATACCTGTTTGTAATTTTCCTTAAAACTGTCCTAATACCTTCCAGAAACTTGACAGGAGCTGGGCTGTCATGTGTTGGGCCACCAACAGGCTGGCATTAGCCGTGATTCTGAATGCTCATTTCTCCTTGTTTGGAGACCCTTGCCTGTGTGCCCGTTTGCTTGCATTCAAACTCTAAAGCTTGGAGGCTGATGCTCTGTTTGCTTTTCTGCCTGTTTTATGGGCTGTTGTGTGCAACCAGCAGGCTGGCGTGCAAAGCCAAGACTAGAAATTCATACCACAGTTATTGGGGAACATCCATCCACTGCCTTGTTGTTATGTGTCTAACAATTAATTTTGCTCAATGTTTTCAGTATCTAGGAGCCAGAAAAGGCAGTGATATACCAGTGTTACTATAAAATTCATTATATGAGTACATAGGTGTTTAGAATAGATGCGTGCCAAGCTGCAATAATGATGGAAGTCATGTTTGCTGTATGATGCAAGCTGTAGTGTCGCCAAGATATGTGTTTAGTGTCAGTCCTACAGAGATTTCCTTCCATAACTCCTGTCAAAACAGATAGCACTGTTCTGGGGTCCCTTTTGGGCAAAGCCAGTTTGTGTGACCTTTTTTCTGTTTTCTTAAGAAAATTACATTTGATTTATTTTATACAGGATATATTTGTCAAATACACAGGATATAGGTCTGTAAGCTGAAATCTGTAGTGAAAATTTTTACTGTTATTAGAAGTCTCAGTTTTGGCTGACAGATACAAAGAAAACCAAACAATAAAAATCCAGGTATTTTATAAGTTAGCTTCTCATATTTAATTAACTCTTCCTTGCACCTAGTTTGTCAGTGCAAGAAGAAAATACTTGAGCTTTATATATGTGCAAGAAGAAACTAGAGACTAGAAATTAAAACCCTCTCCATACTCTGGATTTCAGAAGGGCCTAAAAAGACCAGTATATGCTATTTTAAAATAAATTATAAGAAAAAGCTCTAATAAAAATTGCTTTAGTTCTATTCTTCTCAAAAGGGTTGGGCTTTTTCAAAATATTTTTGTACTTTTTCCATCTAAATGTTCGTCAAACTTTTTAATAATTAAATACTGATGGCTAGAAAAAATATATTAATTATGCATCTCCTAGGGCACAGAAAGAAGCTGTTTTAACAGGCTACAAAATGATTTAGTATGCATAAAATTTAACATTTAGTAATACCACAAAGAACATTTGTTTAAAATGTTTCCATGTTCTAGTCCTGTCTAATTAATATTTAAATGTTAGTGCACTGGCTATACTCTTTTTTCTCTTAGTGCAACTGAAGGTTTTTTTTAGCAATCCATGGTTGAAGCTTCAACAAACCACACAACAGAATAAACAGGCTACTTGGGGTAGCCTTCAGGATCTCTAGGTACCTCAGAAGTGCGGTTCATGAAGGATGGTCTTTAAGAATGCTTTCTTTACAGACAAACATAAGCTACTGTGTATCACCAACAAATTGTACAGAAGAGGGTTTGAAAGATTTTATGGGATTTTAAAAGATTGCATCCATCAGAATTGCATTTTCATGTGTAACTGCAGAAGCAGTGAAGACTTTTTTGGCCTGACTAGCATTTACAACTGTGCACTGGAGCAAGGGTTCTAATGACCTCCTGAATTTTAGTTCCTAAAAGACATCATGCACTTAACAGCATATTAGGGTATTCAAGAGCAAAGCCACAGGAGAAGCCTTTAAACTGAGCAATTATCTGTTCAAGTGCAGAAATGTTGGTTGCAAGATAAGCAATGTAAAGATGAAATATAGATTGATCTAGATGACATGGTCTCATAGTCTCATCTATGAGTCTTGTCCTTACCAAAGTAAAACCTGATGTTCTCTATTTGCATTAGAAGATATTCCAAGTGCTAAACACAGATATCTGGATTGAATACAAGATCTTCCGGGGTGACTGCTGCTTCATTGGTCATTTTACTCTCCTTCCCCCCTTCAGTGGCATGCACACACTGTGGCAATCTTTCATTGATAGACACTGATGTCAAGTAGTGATACCATCAAGGACCCTAAATATCACAGAATAAGCTCAGTTGGGAGGGACCTACAAGGATCATGAACCTGCACAGACCTGTGCCCAAGAACATTGTCCAAACATTTCTTGAACTCTGCCAGGCTTGTTGCTGTGACCCCTTCCCTGGGGAGCCTGTTCTTGTACCCAGCCACTCTCTGGGTGAAGAACCTTTTTCTGATATCTGACCTAAACCTCCCCTGACACAACTTCAGGCTGTTCCCTTCTGAAACTTTCCCACGGCCTTTCTCTTCATTTTCCTTTTTTGTTTTTTCAGTGTTTTGTGTCCTCTTATCTTCTCCTCCCCAGTGGAGATCTTGGAAAAGCGTGAAGGGTCCTAGAATTCATTAACTCATTTGTTCTATTCCTTCAAGCGAAACCTTTGATTAAATAATCCATGCATGCTGGTGTGTGTGATCAGGTGGCATTTTGAAATGTGAAGCAAGCTGTTTAGTGTCAAAATATACCAATACACTAGCACTTCATCTAGCATGTAAGTTAGTGCAACCTCTTCATGATATGCAGCTCTCTAAACAACTGTTAGATTATTTTGCAAAGATCCCTATCCTGGCATCACAGCCACTTAGACGTGAGAAGAAAGACCTTGGAAGTGTTGTCTTCTAAATGTAATCTTGTATCTTGCTGTGAGGTGCTATGTTTTATTTGTAATCTGTTTTTTAGTCTTGAAGCTAAAAGTTTGGTTTCATTGTTTTAGTGAAAGCAATTTAATTTTTAACACTTAGATTCTGCTGGAGATGGCCCTGAGGGAAGCTGATTGATTTGGGGTGTATCTTTCTTTAAAGTAAACCATTCCAAATACAGCAGTAAGAGCATAATCCTCAGGACACCTGTTCTGTGACATATAATGGGCTGGCAAGCATCTTCTGCCAAGCTACAAGGCCAGTATAGGAATTGGCAGTTGTGAGCCCACTAACACAGAATGTGAAGGACAGATCCCGTTCTTTACCCCCTTGGAGACACCAGGCAGCTTGGGGCAGCATCCAAAGCACTTCACAAGGTGCCCTTACCTCCATGATTGGCAGTGAGTGCATTTCCTCATCTTGTGAAACACCAGCAGCATTTCTGAGTCTAGTCTGTGGAAGAGATCAGAGATCACTTTTTCTTAATTTTTTTTTTTCTAAGCAGTTATACAAATCAGAATATTTTCATGGTCCGAGGAAGAAAACCACTACAATAGTGATTAAGAGGACATGTCATTCTGTTTTCTTTTGTTTTCCCTCACTGTTAATGAGCTGGTGTCATTACAGGGTCTTTGATATTACAAAGAAGTGATGTGGAGTCAGGAAAGGAGATGAGAGGGGTCCTTGGGAAAAGACATGAAGTGTCATTGCTAAGGAATGTCCGAACAGGCTGTCTGCTTTGTAGATCCAACTGCAGCTCAGAATTGACAACCTCTGAGTCAGTTTTGGACACGCTTGGGATTAGTGTGTTTGCAGTTTGCATTAGGCATGACCGTGCCCTTGAGGAAACAGATAGCAAATCTGAGCTTGATTTCATTTTTTTTTTTCTTCTGGTCTCTGAGACTTCTGTGACAAGAAATGCTATGCCTCTGTATGTGCTGGCGGGGAAAAAAAGAATTACAAGGAAGACAGCACTTCTGCTTGAAGTCTCTACTCTTTCATCTCATCTCTAAATCCAATATTATTTTAATGATTTTTAGTACTGTGCAAGAAAAGCAAAGTTGATCCGTTGATAAGGTTTTATCTACAGATAAATATTTCCTTTCATCACAAGGAAACCACAGTTTAGGGACCTGTAAAGAAATTAGTTCTTTTTCCTCACCACAGATTTGATGAGTTTTTCAGTAAGAAAGTGGTGGTGAAGAGAGAGTTGAGGAAGAGAGAATGAAGAGACAGCAGCTACCCATCTGCAAATATGAAATGCATTTAGATATAATAAAGGCAGAGAGCAAAGGATGGGACTTTAGCAAGTGGGAAAGCCTTGATGGCTTTGACAAGTCTTTTCTTTATTCTCTTGAGCTAATTGAGTCACTTGACAGGTTAGCATCAGGGTACAGTCAAATTCTGACAGGCTAATTTGAGCATGTGGTTCCAATGAAACATACATAAGGCACTCACTATATTTAGTGACAATGAATGTCATTTTCTGCTTAAATGCAGACAGCTCAACACGTTTATTCAGCTGCCTATCTGGAAATGAAGCAAGCAACCCAATGATGAAGGTGAAGCCAAAGGGTTAGGTCAGGGATCTATTTGTTCTCTTCATAATGATTGGAATCCAGAAGGAGGATGAGAGGTTGACCATTTAGCTGGTCTGAGTGAGGTTTGTAGACAGGGAGAAAGGACAGGAACTGCCATAACCTTCCATTTGATGGGGTCAACAGTGGAATTTTTCTTTCCACAATAATTGAGCTAGAAATTCAAAAGATGGTGACAAAACTATCCCTGCTTAGCGGAGGCTGCCTCCGGGACACTGAGTAAGCACAAACCCACTCAGCATTGCATAATCTTACCTTTGGGAATGGGATAGAGGAAAGCATCCAGCTGGTCTGTGCACTGCTGAAAGACAGCAATCCTCAGCCATGAGCTGCTTTTCAAAACTGAAGAAGTTAGACTCTGTGCACCCTGACACAAATATCCATTAGTATTACAATTCTACAGTCAGGCCCCTAAGTGATAAATATCTTTAAAAAACTCCCTAATTTTTTTTTTGATGTAGCTAATTTGCACTTGCTTAATATCAGCTTTGTATGCATGCTTTGGCAAATTTGATTTGGGCCCTAAAATTACTAGATAAATGTCTCATGACGGCATAGGGAAGAAGGAATATGATTTTTCAACACTGGCTCGTGTTTGTTGAAGTTCCCATAACTCGGGGTTAGGACCTGTTTTGCCACATCATCTTTGGCTAATGTTACGATCTTAGCACTGTTATGCTATAAATCTAGTGAAATGAAGTCTCCATGACATTTTCTTCTCTCCTTTCCAATTTTTAAATTCTCTGTTAGTAGAAGTTGTATTTTTCTCTTGGAGCAGGTGTACCTATTTGGTGTGTCTGTAAAATACCTGAAGTATGTACTGTCAAATCCTTACTGCAGCAGAGGAAAAAAGCATGTATGCTTGTAATGCTGTAACATAGGACTTATTTATTTACCTTTTCTTTTGCTTATGATGGTTGAGTTCTGTGTGCAAAACAGAGACAGCTTGTGCAGAGATTGTTACCCTTGTCCATTGCTAAGTTTGTTATGATTAATACTCTGATATAGTTGCAAAAACAGGGGTTGGAGATGTGCAAGACCTGTTTTTCTCAGAACCCATTTGTCCTTCTGTCCAAGCGGTATAGCTGTGTTTTGTATATTCAGGAGGCCTCTACTTTTTTCTGATCAACAGAGGCCAACACATGGCTAACTAAGATGTGAGAAGTCTGCATGGAGCTATATACAGTTAATTTATATAACATGGCAGCCTTTGGTTTTAACATCCGACCTATTTTCAGTCGTTGACATTTAGAAGATTCAGCAGTCACTTTGGGGACAGAGGAAGAGAAATTTGTATTGAAAGCTTCCAGCTGGATTTCCAGAATCTGGCTTTGAACTCCTCCTACTACCAATGGCAGGACTTATATTTTAACTTTTTCTTTGTTTATTTTTCAAATGCCATTCACCTCAGGAGTGACCATTTTATAGAAGCTGAGGAAAATGCAACTGGTATCTTATCTGGTTACTATCTTAGAATAAAGCCTAAAGAAAATTATCAATTTTAAAGTATTGGCATGTTTCTTCAAGATGTATCTCTGTCTTCCATCAACACAATCTTTTATTTCTTTACAAGGTTATGTTGGTTATGTGTTAATGTGACGATGCTGTCATTCAAAATAAAAATCAACATTTTAATGCTAATTCACTGATTTCAGCTTTGGAGAGAAACCTGTACTTAGCTCCATCATGACATCTTTGTGTGGCATATGTCACAGTTTGGAATTGATCCAACTAGGTGTTGTGTTGTAAACACCTTGTTTCCTCTCCAGTGTTCTGGGGCTGAGATGTAATTTATTCCAATCAGGATGTACTTTGACAAGCCAGCTGAATGGGATGCAGCTGCTGTTGTTAAATATTTCCACCTCTCTCTGCTTTTCAGGATTTCCCAGATGTCATAATCTTCAGAGCTCTCCATGCTAGCATTACAAGCAGCTCTGCAAGGGGATAGGAGGAAGTGAGAGTGGGATGTGCTGGAAGGAAAAGTAGCCCATTATACTAATTATAGAAAGAAACGGACAAAGGGTTTTGATTGGAAAAGCCTTCTACACTGATGAATAACTAATTCACTTGGATACTAAATCTGAGATTTATTGTGCATTTGATGAATGCTTTGAAAATTCTGTATGTGGAAAGACATTTCATAATAACATGACTTAGAAACAGTGAAGCAATAAGGCTTTTAAAAACAGAGTCTACCTGCGCTGAAATTATGCTGATTTTGCTTTGGAATATAAAAACTTTGAAAGCCAGTGTATTTTCCTCTGTTCCACAGGCCTAGCAAATAATGATTGCAGTAGTCTTCACATACCAATAGAGATGCCTGTTTCCTAGGCCAGTCTTCCCAAGCCAGTGAAAGTCTAGCTGGATAACTTTTTAGGGAAGCTTTGTACAGTTTGTCATTGTCCTTTTGAAATGGAATGAGCAGTGGATTTATTCCATGAGGTCTTTTGAATGTGTTTCAGTGGGAAAGAATGTATGAAGCTGTCTGCAGCTTTTGAATGCAGTCATTGCCTCTCAAAGACAGGCAAAGAAACAGTAAAGCTTATCTGTATTTTGTTTAGCCCCAAGCATCACACAAAGTTCTTACCCCATCCTTAGTGACACAGATTGTTTAAGGTCTTCTGTGGTACAGATTATCTGACTGTCTAGTTGACTTCAGCAGGGCTCTGACTTTCTTACTCATTTTAAATGACATCAAAAATAATTTCTCAACCATTTAATTTCTCTTACCATGGCTAGTTTTGCTTATAGTCTCTCTCTATAACTTTTCTTTTGAAGTCAATATTTTTTACTTCAACAATGAAGTAAAGTGGGTGAAAGTCAGACAGAGTTATACCTGTGTTAGAGTGGAGCCAGTGAAATTAGATCTGGGTCTTGGGTTTTATTGACTCTTGCAGCCTTTGTTGCTCTCATTTCTAGAGCTAGGAAATAAACTACAGTTTACTAGACTCCATGTATCCAAACTTCTTTACAGGGAGAATATTCTTTCACTGTTCTTTCCATGGTCTTTACTTGAAGGTAAAAGTAAAGACCACCAACTGGGAAAGAATATTTTTCCTCTTAGATATCAAATTGAAAGGAGAAAACAGTAGGGAAGGCCTATGGGGGTTACACAAAGTCCCTGAGCAGTCTTGGGGATAGATTAGATCAAATTTACAACAGTTTTTTATAAGTGTTCTGTCTATGCAGAAAACCTCCCCAACTCCAACACATAATGTATACTGCTTTGGGAATTGCTCGGAAAAAAATCTTCCATTGTTGGCTTTTAGGCGTTTCTGGTTCCTATAGTATAGAACAGTAGCAGACAGAATAATCTGGTTTTCTGTTAATAAAGATATCGGATTTTTAAAGTTTGGCTACGAATTCTCTGAGTAGACATAGCATAATCTACTGTATTGGAAAGTTCTTCAGGCTGCCTTGCATACACCTCTATAACTGTCAGGAGGTTGTAAATAGGTGAGAGTTGGCCTCTTCTCCCAGGCAACAAGTGACAGAACAGTACAACAGGACACAGTCTTAACCTGCACCAGAGGAGATTTAGTTTCGACAGTAAGAAAAATTTCTTCAGAGACAGGGTGATTAGACACTGGAATGGGCTGCCCAGGGAGGTGGTGGTCACTGTCTTTGGAGGTGTATAAGGAAAGACTGGATATGGCACAGTGCCATTGTCTAACTGACATAGTGTTAGGTCAGAGGTTGGACTCTATGATCTCCGAGATCTTTTCCAACCTAACTGTGGTATTGTACCCAGAGGAGTGCCCTGCTAAAGTTTAAAAGTGCACTATGTCTATTTGGGTAAAGGCCAACTAGATTGCTAAACTGCCAATTAATGTGGCTTGTAATTATAGCTTCTGTGGTTCATATTCTAGTTTGCTACAGGATTGATTTGCACTATTGTTTCATTTCACACAAATGGAAAACAGGTGAGAAACAGTGAATTGACAGTAACTTCATATCTTTGTGTAACATTCAGGCTCTCTTTGAACAAAGCAGACCTGTGACCCAATCCCAATTCCTTGTGCCTACTATTTCCCCTCTAAAAGGTGTCAACAACATGACCTGATGGAAACCACATCATCTTTCAAGTCTGCTAGTATTTATTGTTTTCTTGAGAAATGGCCTGCTTGCTTCTGATTTATGTGGTGGTTTTTATTGTCCTTTGTTTCTGCCCTTATGTTTCCTTTTCTTATAAGGGAAAGTATGCAAAAATAAGTTAATTCATAATCTTGTTGTCATCTACTAATTCTGTTCTGCAAACCTGGATGACTTATGCAAGTGACAAATCAGAGAACAGTATATGGGTGCAGAAAGCACTGTCAAAATCTGACTGCTCACAGCACAAAGTCGATTTTTTTCTGAATACTGTTTCCTTACAATCAAAATCTACAATATTGCCTCTACAAATCCAAGGTGTTGATATGATTATCTTACTAACAAAACCAGCAGAAGAGCTCTCAATGTTCAGATTCAAGAAGGATCTGTTTATACTATGTCTTTATCCTATGTTTTGTTTGGTTGAATAGCGTCTCTAAACAGAAAAAGTCTAAAGTAACAGCTTCTTACAGGTGGAATTCCCTCAGATCTTTAATCAGGATAACCAGCTTCAGTTTTACCACAACCTGTCTAGATTTTTCCCTTCATAATTGCCAAGTTCTAAGAAATTTAGTGACTACCTGAGTTAATTGTTCAAGGTGGTGTAAGCTGAGCTGAAATCTTCAACATATTGTTTATTTCAAAACATCTTTACTTTGAATCTGGTAGGCAAAATAAAAATATATTTTGGTTTGTTTGGGTTTTTTGTTTGTTTGGTTTGGTTTTGGTTTTACAATTACAGTAATTTAAACTATTTTCAGGGACACTTTCCAGATACTTTGTAGTCACTAGTGAATTACACAGTGGACATTTCTGTCCAGCAAATCAAGACTGAATTATTTCAAGCATGGGGAAAAGAAGTTTTTTTCCATCTGAAGTTTAATATGCAATTTTAAAAATATCATGTATTTATCATATAATTCAGCTCAGTGGCATAATTTTATGACAATTAGATGCTTTAGAAAAATGCCAATAAATGCACACAATTCTGCCAGGATAAATTACATCTGTGTTTTAGACTCAGTATGAAAATTATATTCTGAAGTACTGGTTTCTGAATTCATAGGCAATTGCTCTGCTCTGCTGCACATAGCATGTAGAGACTTTTTTCTTAATACTTTCTGCTGGGTTCATTTGACCCCTGTGTCTTACTGGACCCTTTTGGACCCATCATGTAGGGAGGAGACTAGGTGGAAGTGCTCCTTTGCTGAGTTTTCTCTCTTGCTCTAAGTTTCCCTCAGACCTTTTTGGGCATAAAGAGTAGTTTTTATTTCTAGTGCCGTCATTCATTTTTTTGTTAAGGTTGAATTGACAGTGGCAAATGCTGAATACACTTCAGTACAAAAAATGAACATCCAGAGCAAAAGGCACTTTCATTTCTTGCATAACAACTTCACAGATTGTACAATTCCAACCTCAAAAACCCCACAAAGTCTCAGACAACGAAACCTGATGCAAAATGACTGCTTTTAAGCCGCTAAGCAGAAAGAGGTCAACTTTACTTTAACAGCTTAGCAATCAAGACATTGATTTTAAAATACTGTCTGAATGACCAACATTATTTTTCTATCTTCTTTTTATAATGGCCAAGTTGTTTACTAGCTTTGTGCTTAATGTTTTCTTCAACATCATAATTATAAAGTGAGAGATAGATTTCTTTTTTTTTATCTAAAAACTAAATTTATTTGTGATCAGCAGCCAGTGTCTCCTAGAAATTTATATATTTTTTTAGTGTGTCTTGAAACAATCCTAATTTTTTTATATTAGTGTGGATTTAATAGATCAAATTGTGAAAACTGTTCAGAACGATGGGTACAGGTGGCAAACAAACAGCTCCATGCAAATGGATTGATCTGTTCCTTTCATCCTGCCTTCCACACTGCAGTGGCCAGCATGCCATCATTAATCAAAGGAGATTAATGGCAATGATACAATCACTGTTGAAGTGGGTGGAAGACTATAGAGATCTACAGCTGTTTAACAGCTCAGATCAGCTTTCATTGTTGGTATCATGAATGTCAGATCCAAGTAGATACTAAATTGTGTACTGTTATGTGCACAGAAGCATTTTTGAGCCTATGCAAGTCCAAAATGCAAAAGTGTTTCCTTCTCTCTTCTAGGAACTCCTGTCTCTGGTGTTTAGGCCAGATAAAATAGATATAAACATTGTTTCCAGAAATAAATATAGGGGAATAAGTTGCTATATCTAGGAGTAATTCCGCTTCCCGCCTTAGAATTACAATGTTTAAAGCGCAGTGGTATTTTATCTGCTTAATTTCTCATACCCACTTCTGTTTGCATCTGCTTCTTCTCACGTACAGTCTTATTTTTCAGCCTTATGCAACACAATGACTGATACTTATTCTGTATAAGTATTGTCTTCAAGAAAGAGAACTGAGGGGATGATGTTTTTCATTAGTCATTACTCCTTCTCCAAGTTACCTTGAACTGCCAATGTTTTCTCCTTAATTTTTTTGTTGTTGGTGTTTTTGTTTTCACTTTGTAGTGTGGCAATAGTGTTTTGTGTATACTCTTGGTGTCAGGTCTACCACAAGCAGAGCTTCTACTGATGGCTTGTCATAGCAGAGTGGAAAAAGATTTGGGGTAAAAATGTTAACATGGCAAGTTCCAGCTGGTCCAGAAAAATCTGAACAATAGGACAACAAGTGAACTGGCATGCCATGTTGTGAAACGGTTGTTAGAAAATTATTATCCAAGACTTTACAGATGGAGGATTGCAAATGTATTCAGGCTTTCTTTCAGAGCACAGTTTGTTGAATGGAAAGGAAAGGAACAGAAACAGGAGCTCTTAGGACAAAAAACTTTAGGAGTGAAGAGTGATGCTTGGTGTTCTGAGACAAAGGCAAGTATCAGGTATGATTTTTTTAAAAACAGATAGGACGGGTTTTTTTACTGCATTTGTCAAAACTGTTATCTGATGTAACACTCATTTCCAAGCTACAGTCTAAATATATACTGAAAGAGTTCACCATAGTTAAAAATGTCACTGATGTTGCTGTGGGGTTGGGATTGTTCAACAACTACGTAGTGACACATCCCTAGGAAATTTAACCTAACAGTACTGGATAGAGCAGGACAAGCCAGTTGGGCCATTGCCTTTGGTAAATGAAATATAAACCAGCATTTCACTACTGATTCACAGATCTCTGTCAGTGTGGCTTCCCTCCTCCTGCTTACATGGTGTTTATTACTTTTTGACATGCAGAAGCTCATGAAGCTACAAAAAAATGTACAAATAGATTCCAAATATCTCAGTGAATTTTGCCCCAATATACAATGACAATCAAGTGTGTCAAGATGCTCCTAAGTGGTTCTAAAAGGCAAATGGTGGTATTGATCCACAAGCTGCAGATTTGCATGAATTGAAGGTTTTAATGTGATCATTCAGACTGGCTCCACTGAAACAATTTTACAGCTTTGTATTAATTTGTCTGGGAGACATTTATGGTATTAATAATGTTGCAGGTTGGCACAGCATTATGTTCAGTGTTGCAGTGGACTCACACAATTAATGGATGGTTGGGGTCTATGAATATGTGTCACTCTTATTTCTAAAATATACAGTAATGTTCACTGCTTCCTGAGAGTCCATTATGTGTTACAAGGGAGTTTTTATCAAAGCAGACATAGTACAACTTCATGTTATGGATTCTTTTTTTGCTCCCTTATTGCCTCTTTCTGGTAATTCATTGCTATCAAGCTGCTTGTGATTAACACAATACACCTGGTTTTGTATGCTTCCTGTTAGTCTATATTTTTTTGCTACTAGGTTATTCCTCTAGAAAGTGATCCTTTCTTTTGCAATGTTTTGGAAGCTTCTCAGGAATTTATATCTTTATGCTGAAGAATAAGTGCCTGGAACCAATATTTTACAGATGGGGCAAGTGTGACAGGACTGTCTGATCCTATCAAGTGACACACCTTATGACTGTGGAGCAGCTGAGGGATAATTGTGCTTGTTGCTCTGATTTCTTCTGTTATGGTTCTCTGCACATCATCAGTC
Organism: Climacteris rufus; assembly: GCA_013398175.1. NCBI lineage: Eukaryota > Metazoa > Chordata > Aves > Passeriformes > Climacteridae > Climacteris > Climacteris rufus. Next base: position 487,757 of record VZRZ01000387.1, read on the forward strand.
TGGCCACAACTACAAGTAGAAATGACACAGTGTGATGAGATATAATCTTCAAGTGGCTGGCCTGGCTAAGCTTTGGTTAACACAGGACACATTTGAAAGTGACACAACTGGAGCCACTTGAATATGTTCTATTTCTGGATTTCTTTTTCTCAGAGAAGAAACCCCGATGGTGCCTTTATAGTAAAAACAGACCTGTCGAAGCCCTTCTCCAGCCCCATTTTCTTTTTGTTGGACACTAGTAGTGCCCACCTTCTCTCATGTTTATGTATTGCTGTAGTGTTGGTGTGGAGCTAGACTTTGCTGCTGACTCTCAGTGACTTCACAGACAAGCTCCTGCATGAATTTGTCTGAGGGTTCAAGGAGACCTCATGTCTTCTTTAATTCCACCGGCTGCAGATACATGAGGGTCCTCCACCATTTCTGTTGTGGTGGGTACTTGGCCTTGGCCCTGACCTGCCCTCATGTAATGGGGTCAGAAAGGAAGTTGTCTCTGAGAATCTGACTCATTTTGATGTGCAGAGTAGCTCAGCTTCATGGAGGTCACTTGTCCACACTGTTCTCTGCATTGCTACTTCTATTCAGGCCCTGTAATCTTGCTTCAGCCAACTCTTGCATCCTGTAAAACCTTCCCTTTTCCTCCAGAAGACCTCATCTCAGGGAGTTCTTGATGCCTCTAGACTTAATTTCTATTTCCCTGTTCCTCCACCATTCAGAGCTTCAGAGTACAAGCTGTCAGGGCAAGCATTATACCATTTCCATGGGATTTAATGTCCTCCCTGTCTCCCTCCCCAAAGTAACATTCAGAATAACTTTCATACTGCTTCATGGGAAGCCCTGATCTCAAGGTTAGTGTAGAATGAAACGTACGTAGAGGAGGCTTTAATCCACCTTCAAATATTTTAAGGCTATTTCAAGGGCCATCAATATAGGCCCTGGGACAGTCATGTTAAAGCAAAAATAATTGCTGAACCCAGTGCAGTTACTGCATATTCACAATTTTGTTAATGAAGAACATTTATGTTGTTTGCTTTTTCGAGGTTTACCTGATCCTTCTGAGGCTATCTCTAAAATGGTTGTTTCGGTCTTAATTTTTAAAAAGATGCTTAGGTTTGTACGTCTTCTATGAAATCAATGCTCTTGAAGCCAAGCATTTTCTTTTTGAAAAGAACAGCTCTAGCAGGTTATTCTAATTACATTCTCACACTTTTGCTTGCTTTTGGCCTTTTTTTTTTTTTCCAAATCAAGTTAAACATTTGAAATTGGATTAAGAAGGTAGTTGATAATTCCCATTATTTAATTAGTAGACAACTCAAAAAGCTCTTCTCAACAAAATGTCTTTTGAATACAAATATATTAAACTCCAACAAAATTCAAACACAAAAACCCAGAAAGGTGTTTAAATCTATGTAGTATTTTGCCAGTTTATGTATAGTATTATCCATAATTACTATACTCTTAAAGTCTTACGCTGTGCCCCACCTGTGAAAGATTAGTAGCTTCATCTTTCCAGTAAAGGCTTTTTCATTTACTAATCGATAGCAGCCTCAGGCAACTGTATAGTAATCAACATTGTCTTGAACCTTCTTCAAAGGGAGAGTTTGTAACAAATTCACTTCAGATTCTGCTTTGGAATACAGTAGAAATTAAAGTGTTGTGAAACGTACTGTACTTCATCTCTTTAAATCTGCATAGGCAACAATAGAGTCGAGAGGAGGAAAAACTGACACAATCAATGCAGTGAGGAGGAAGGAGGGTGTTCAGTCAAAATCATGTTTCATTTTTCCAGGTCTGTTATATTAGGACTTGAATGAATATCACTGCAGTCAGATGCTTTACAAACATAATTTGCTCAAAACACCACTTCCACATTTAATGACTTCTTGTTGAATGCTTTTTATAGCTAGAATTTTCTTTTTCCTATTTTAAGAATAGCGTTATGGTGTTCAAACTATTTGCTTTTGTCAGCGTTAAAATACCTCAAGTCCAAAAGACTGTAACTGAAAAAATCTTTTCTGCTACTATCCAATAATTATCAAATAAAATATTAAGATTGGGAGTTTTGACAGAACAAATGAAAGAGCTAAAACTCCAATATTAGCCTTTGATGGGACAAAAGATTTTCTTCTTCTATTATAAAATGCTGTTTCGAATTGCTTTGTGCAATTACCAGTTTGTTTTTAAAGCTGCTCATGCTTTGCAGGCTTTTGCCTTTCTATAAGAGCTACAGAAATTCATGTAAGTCTGAAGAGGAGTAAGTGCAGAGAATAAATCATATGCTTGTGAAAGGGCTACTACAGTTCTTTCTGTACATGAGTAAAGGCAGTCAGGATAAACCTGAGGAGGGCAATGAACATGTGAAAGCAAATGGTTTTAATGTCTTTGGGTTCTTAATATCAGATAAGCTTTCAATGCTCTTTACTTCATGATGCTTTGAGAAATACAAAGTTGTTGGCTTTTATTTCTTTGAGTTTTCAGTGTGAAGCAGAAAGTGTTCTTCCATGATGAAGATTAACCTTTTATCTCTGCATTTGTCTTAATTTCCTTTCATACTGCTACCTTTATTTATTATATCCCTTATATTCAACAATACTACAGCCAGGGTTTAAATGTGCAGACACCATTGTGGAAAAACAACCGTAACATGGAGGAGCATCTAGGTCCACTGCTTTTAATGACTTATGCTGAAAGTTATGCTGAACTGAGTGTTCTTAAATGAGTTATCATGTCTGTGAGGTAAAAGAGTAACTGTCCAACCCAGGAGGCAGAACTAAGCAAAGCTGCTTAAAAACAAATTCTAACTCTCTGATTCTCAAACACCACTGTGTAACAGTTTTTAAGGTCGCGTTATGTTGCAAGCAGAGATGTGTATGTCTTGAAAGTAATATATACAGCATCGTGTTATTGAAACAGTGAAGCATGTTAAAGTATCTATTTAATTTAAAACAAAATCCACACCTAAATATGTAGATCTAAATTTTGTGAAAATTTTCTGGAGCCACAATTTATACAAAAACTGTATTGATTTAACCACTAATTAGGTGAAGACAACTTAACCCAAAGAGCATGACCTGCATCCACACCAAAAGTCAAGGTAGGAATACAATCCCCATAGGAAGCCATAGTGCTGTGCATTGCAGCCAATGGCTGAGGCAGAGTGCTCCTTACTGAATGGATGGGAATCTGGTAGGGATCCCAAAGTGCATTTCAGGTCTGGCAGAGTAAACAGCTGGGGAAATATGGTACGCAATAAACAGGACATGCTATACACAGAGCTCCATATTGTTACCTTACAGTCACTTTTCATGTTACAACTGTATTTAAGTTCTGTATAGCTTACAGTTTCTTCCTGACAAAATAATTTGTTCCTGAGTTCGTAGAATCATAAAATGGCTTGGATTTTGCCTGTATATATCAGAATTGCTGTTAGAAAAGAGAAGGATAATGCAAAGTCAAGAATAGGGTAAATGAAATATTTTTGTAGGTAAAAAACACAAGTGTTATGCAGTCATGCTCTTCTGAAAAGTCAATTATTGTGCTTTAACCCCAGCCCACAAACAAGTGCCACTCACCCTCTGCTTCACTTCCCCCCAACCATTCCTTGGTGGGATAAGGGAAAGAATCAGAAGGGCAAAAATGAGAAAACTCGTGGGTTGAGATAAAGACAGTTTGTCTGCAGTTTATCTGTAAAGCATGCAAGCAAAGCAAAACAAGGAATTAATTCACCACAGACCATCTCCAGAGAATCAGGGCTTCATCATCTTCATCACATGTAGCAGTCACTTGGGTAGACTAAACACCCCATCTTTCCCCCTTCCGCCCTCAACTTTATATGCCAAGCATGATGCCATATGGTATGGAAAATCCCTTGAATCAGTTGGGGTCAGATGTCTTGGCTGTGTCCCCTTCTAATTCCTTATGCACCCCCAACCCACTCACTGGTGGGGTGGTGTTAGAGGCAGAAAAAGCCTTGGCTCTGTCAAGAGTCTGCTCAGCAATAACCAAAACATCCCTCTTGTTGTTGCACTGTTTCCAGCACAAATCCAAAACACAGTCCCTTACCAGCCACTGTGAAGAAAATTAACTGTACCCCAGCCCAAAACAGCATATCACTCTACATATGTTTTGTTTCCAGATTGCATAAAACCATGATCTTTTTAATATTTGTATCTTTGGAACTGGGCACATACATTGGATGCCAGGAAAGGCCATGGTGGGTTAATCTTGGGGTCAGGGATCCCAGCTGTGTCCTCTCCCAACTTGTTGGGTTGGGAGAAGCCTTTGCAGGTATGTATGGGGTTGGAGAGACAGCCTTGAATGCTGTGTAAGAACTGTGCAGCAGGAGCTAAAGCACTGGTGTGTTGTCAACACCGTTCTAGTCATAAGTGAAAACACAACACTATATGGGCTGCAATGAGGAAAGTTAACTCCATCCTTGCTGGACTTAGAACAGGAATAAAAGGAGACAAACATAAAAAGAGACCTGTGTGGGTCTTTACTTTCCCCCTTCCACACACTCCCCCCCCCATTAAAGCATGCATCTAATGCTATGAATCCATAACTTTACCAAAATGATGCTGCATCTCTGTTTGATTGGATAACTTGTGATTCAACAAGGGTAGATCACTTGCTACTGAAATTATTGGATGTGACTTTCAAATCAAGCTAAACTTCATATGTGAGATGCTTTAAGTAATCTTCATACATTAATAACTTAGTCCTTGTATCAGATTTTTGCCTTGCTTCTTGCAGCTGGATGTTTTTTACTTTCTTTCACACAGTTCTTTTCTGTAAACATAGCTATGTTATTGTAACTGTATCTTATCATTCACATTCCTTTCTCATGGACACAGAACTTTGATGGACATTTCCTTTGACCACTGTAGTTGAGGGAGGAAGAACTGATTTCCTCCAATGAATAGTGATTTCCAAATGGATATAAAAAATAAAGAAGGCGGGTCTTGGCCCCCTTCCTTTCCTTCTCTCTGATCCTGGACACAGGTGTCTCTGGCTCTTCCTTTGTGTTGTTGCTGTGACATCAGATAAAATGAATTGCTTTGGAAAGAAAAGTGAAAAAAATTAATAATCTCATTGCCATTTGGTTCCTGGGAGAGGTCTTTGATTTTGTACTTACTCTTTGCAGACAGTAGCCTGTGTGCACTGATAATCACTTCTGGGGAACAGAAAGCTGCCATTGCTGTGGGACATTCAGGTCTGTCACCCTGGAACAATAATTCTCTTATACAGCTGCCATAATGAGCAATCTGTTTTTCAGTCAGTGGGTCAGGTGGTGTTGTGTCTTAGCAGGTGCAGATAAATCATTTAGTGTTATGCTATTTGGCATTGGTAATGGGAAGGAAAAGTTCAAGAGATCTGTTGACTGATATAAAGTTTTGTCAGTTTTGCTAATTTTTTAGGGTGAACAAGGAAGTAGAGGTCTGTGCAGGAAGCTCCTAATTCAGCATTAGTTTTTATAGCCATATTCTTGTTAAACCCATAGGAATATTCAGGAAGATCAGTCTCCCTGATATATCAGGCAGAGCTACAGAGTTGTATGGAATTACTACTAGTAGCAGAATTTCACAAGGATTTAGCCAAAGACATGCTTTTGCCAAATATAATGCTGAATATTGTCTTTTGTTTTGCCAGCTGATGATTTTCAGTTAACATTGCTGATCAGGGGCTGATCAAATTTTCCAGCTAGAGAATTTTTGTCTTTAAATTCTAGACTATATTTTCAGACAAGGTGAGCTGACAGCTCGTCCAAAGTGAATGGTACCCTCTGAGAAATCTAGCCCTTGATCTGATCTCTATCTCTACTTATTTGGTGTTGGCAAATTTTATGATCCTGCCTTAGAAATAGAAAGCTTGACTGTTTTATTGAACTCTTGCTAACAATTGGTTCTGCATTAAAAATCACCCCTGCCATGCCTCAGAAATATTTTACTGCTGCAAAAAATCTTATGAGCATTAAGCTGAATGTGGACATTTTGTCAACAATTCTAGGAAGTTTAGTCTTTTTTTATTATACCTTTTTTTTTTAATCTAGAGAATGGCGCTTCCTGTGGCTTGCAAGGGACATATATAATGATAGCCATGCAAGTAAAGCAGCACAGTATGAAAAGAATTGTGTCAGCAAGGATGTGGAGTAAACCCTAAAGGTGAAAGAAATCTGTGAATTAATTTCCCTTGACAATTATAATTATGCACAAAACATACTAAGAACAAGGCAATGTATTTACTGAAATTAAACAGAGAAACCACCAATGCAACATACACATTTATATTTTATTTCCATTTTTTATAGTAATATACATCATTGAAGGCCATAGTATTAATTCAGACTCTATGCCAGAGTTCTAATTTTCTAAACAATAATTTTATTCTTTTTCCCTTTTCAAAGGATGTCCCAAACCTTTCATCTTGAACAGTACCTTTTGCTATAGAAAAGTACCAGCAGTTCTCCTTCAGACCAGTAGATCAGCAATCTTTGGACTGAGTGGTTGTTGGTGGTCAAAAAGCTGAAAGAGGAGGGTGGGACTACAAGGTTAATTGTGTGAGAGCTATTTCTGGACAGAAGGAGCGATGTATTTCTCCAGTGCCCATTACAGAGAAGGACAAGTAGTTGTAGCTCAGTTTCAGGTATAAACTAAAATTAATGTAATTTTGAACATAATGCTGAAATTTATCCTTAGTTGTTCTGACATAGAACCTCAGGGAAGCCAGAATTGCACCTAATACATCTTTATCTAAATTCACTCTTCTGTATTTCCAGGTTGCTTTTCTTTTTAAAGTACTATCCCTCTTCATTTTTTTACAATTCTTTTGTCCTTCCATCAGTCCCCCTTCCCCACAGCTTTTATAGCTGCTTATGGTTTAAGCAGCCAGGTGTCTTCTTATCACTTAGTTATTTGAGTTATGATTATATTACAGGATTTTCTTTTCCTACTTTTTTTTTTTCCCTTTTCTTCCTTCCTCCCCCCTTCCCCGCTTTCTACCGTTAGTATAGTCTTCAGTAAGCCTGGGAAAATGTTTCCGCTTGTGGTTGTAAAGGAATCTGGGATTAAATGTTTGCCATGGTCTGTGAATCCATTAAGACAGACTCACAGGAAAGGTCAGGAAAAGTAACCTTTTTTTGGTTTTACCACTCCTTAATGTCATGCGCTATCTCAAGAAGTTGTGGTTTCTCTTTTGGTGGGGTTAGCTGTATTAAAATATCTGTCTATAAAAGGGTCTTAAATCAGCTGTAGGTGGATAAATCATTATCCCTGAGGACCCAAAGGCTTCATACAACTTCTGCAACATGCAGACCAGCTTCTTAGAGTTCAGAGTAGTGAAGAGAGTGACACTAATGAGGGTCAGCTTACCAGCTGGAGATCCAAATCACCAGAGCCTGACATCTTTCAAATGATTCCCTCAGGCACCATCTTTGTGTGGTGTCATCTTTTTTGAACAATTGGTGAAATTTCACAATATGATGCATCTTTCCAGAAAGCTTGAAATGTCCTCTAAGTAGGGCTACTTGGGTGAAGCTACTTCAGTTCAAGTGTTATTTGCTTGTTTTTAGGACTTCCCATCTGATCTTGGAACATTTACTTTTTAACACCTTTCATGCATAGACTTTCATTTTTTTCCTTTTTTCTGTTTAGGCATTTTCTGCAGAATTTCAGTCTAATCAAAATAAGAGGATTTAAAATAGAACTTGAGTGCATTTTATTGTGCTATGATATTAAGCGTACCTTCAGGTAAATAAAAATCTGACGTCAGATTTAAGTAAAGGCTCAAGGTACAAAAAGCCTCTTCAGTGACTGTCCTTAGTGAGACTGTAGTAGTGGTCAGGTTTTGGGGATTTTGGTAGTTGTCATTGTGTGTTTGTTTTTTTTTTTTTTATCTTGGAGAAATCAGGATCAAATATTTCATGTTTGGTCAGTCCCAACATAAAATGTTCTCCATCATGCATGTGTCACAAAAAATGCTGTAATTATTACAAATTAAAAACCGATGTGTCACACTGGTGGCAAACAGCATGCTAGTAGTTCAAAATGCAATTTTCCCTTTTCTTCTGGACAGCTGTCCAGGTTGTGATTTGGGTCTGATTTAGACAGGCTCTTGGACAACTGTATTATTGAGATTATATGAGTTTGTGTTATAGGAGATGGATTTTTTGTTTGTATTTTTAATCTCATCTTTCCCAGTGAGACAATTGTGGAGAGGACTGCCTCTGAAGACTCTGTTTTGATTGTTTTATTTACAGCTGTATATTCTAGTCTTCCCTGTGTGTAGACAACCTGCACCTCTTTTAGTTGCTGGATGTTATTTAGGCCTAGATGCCATCCTTTATTCAAAACCTTATTGCCCTGAACCTACCTTGAAGAGCTGTTTTATGAGCATTTTACTTTTTTTCTGTGAAACAGTAAATTATTACAACTTCTACATGAGGTGTAATGTAGTCTTAAATGCAGGTTTAGTAATATAATCCAATTCAATGTAATGTGGGAAGAAACTGGTAACTGTCTTTCAACTGGCTACAACACTGCCCTACTACTTGGAGGGGCTGTTATTACCTAAAAGTAACCTTCCACTGAATTTAGTGAATTTACATGTGCTTCTTGTTAACTAGGTTCTGGACAGGCATCTATTGATATTTAAATTCTGGGATATATTTGGATCTGGGGCTGGTCATGTTTCTGTTTGTCCTGAAGTTTCTGGCCTAAAATAGAAGATGAGGAAAGAGAAAGATGCTCTCTCTGAATGAACTTAGCACAGTACATCAAGGACTGGTAGTTTCTGTCTTCGTCACTGCAATGCATTTTAAAGAATTCTAAGACTAAAAACTGTGTTGTATGGTGTGACTTCTGGAACTCTTGTACAGAAACTGTTACTCAGTCTCCTTCTGCTACTTGATGTGTAGGGCTGTGCATTACAAGATTTTGGATTCACAGCTTAGTCATGTGAAGAACTTTAAATATAGGGTTTTAATACTGAAAAAATAGACTGGTCATGAGTTTAAGATGTGTTTATATCCTTAGCTTGGCTGCCTGAAACTTCAATTGCTTTTAGAGGAATCAAATAAATGGGCTGTCTTAATCTGTCAATTTAGATTTCTTGTGGGGAAAAAAAAAGTATATATGAAAGAAGGCAGGAAAAAGAAGTATTGGGTTGGAAAAAGCTGATGGAAGACACCAAGAGCTCATTTTGATTTGTTCTGACTTTATGAAATGTATATTTTAAAAATGTGTATGGTTTATTTTACTGTGTCAAAAGAAATGTGTCCATTGGTTAAAACTGACCTGTATATTTCAAGCAGTCTGGTGTCAGCAAAATGCAGAGAATTTTCTCTTGCTATGAATTTTATACATCTCTCTGATGTTGAAGTGTTTTTAATTGGAGATCCCAAATACACACAAAAATAGGGATTTTTTAAAATCAAATTCTCATCTACATGTCTTTATTACCTTTCACCCTTTTTATGCCAGAGATGAAAATTAACAATTCCTATAGAACTGTGTTTCTATACAATGTTATTTTGTGTCTGCTTTGTCATACACTGATTCACAGATACACATGGCATGACTCTTACTCAATATTGTGTTCAGTAAAGCCTATAAGAAAATATTTTCCTGCAAAGTCAAAAAGCAGTTTTCAAAAGTAGACTTAATTTTTTTTCCTGTCTTTTATATTCTTTCACACAAGGCTTTAAAGGAATTCCCACATATGCCCCAGGCTTCTGACATTAAACATTGTTTGAGCTTTGAGAAGACTACCAAGTGGCAAAAATATGGCAATATTATGGAGAGCCTGTAACTGCAGCAACACCAAGAATATGTGACCCTATTGAAGTGTTTCTTTGTTACTCTATGCTCAGGGCATGGTGGAGGTAAGCTTTGTTCTTTTTATGCTTTCAGCCATGCCAATCAACCAAGGATCTGGCTGTTGCAGGAAGGATTTGTGCAATTTGCAGTTTGGATGATAGACCTTTCCCCCAAAGTCATCATGTCAGGGGAGAATCACTGATTGTAAACTCCCTGCAGCCCTGTTTGTGCACTGCTCACTCCGTGTTGTAGGACTCCTGCTTAGCTGTGGGTATCTTTCTCTGCAGAGGGTAAGAGGGGGCAGGGAGGTCTTAATTATCTATCTTCCTAATTACTTTGCAATGTGCAAACGATGAGACAAGATTCCCACTCTGCCTGAGGACTGCAGATTCCAAGTTGCAGGCTGTTGTTATGAAAGAGGAAGCAGTCTCCTCTTATGGTGTCAATAAAGAAAAAAATTTTGCAGGCCATCTCGATGTGTTTGGCACAATAAGCCCATGATCACAGCTGATATTACATCCATTCAAAGACAGTGATGTACACAGGACCCAGTTATATCTAGTCATTCCATTACCAATTAGAGCCAGCACCTGAGACTACACCTCTTGGTTTCTGAGCAAGGCAGGAGAGGGAGGGAGGGAAGAAAATCCCGTCTCCTTCCTCATAAAGCTCTCCACTATAGCCCCTAAAGTTCCACTAAAACTTCCAGATTATGACAGTATTTCTCCTGCCAGAGAGTAGTACAGAAGCCTGTGTTGCAACAGGCATGCACAAATTGCCCACTAAGGTCAGTGATGACAGTGCTTGCCTTCGTACTGGGTGCATCAGCTTTCACTTGCTCTTTTCATAAACAGAGAAGAATCTGATTAGAGCTTGCGTTTTAATAGCTGAGAATTTTTCCCCTGCCTTTTTTTCTTGCCTTCTACTCTACCCCAATGGTGACCAAGATTCACTCTGGGTCTGGCTCTTATTAGCATGAAATTGCTGCTGATTCCAGAGCAGACATTCAGATCAGCAAAATATCCCATTCCAGGAAAATCATGTCTTCAGCTCTGGGTTGTGATACAAAAGTGTCTTAATTGCTCAGCTACAGGAGAAGTAGATTTTACTTTGACAATTTTATTCAGTGTCATGGCCAGTTGAAAAGTGTTAGGGTCACACATAAGTTCTTCTGTCTTTTTTTTTTTTTTTAAGATTACATGTGATTGTTGTAGGGCATAGAATAGGCAATGAAATTGCTGTCTTCTCCTCACAGCAGCTTGCTCTGATTGTGCTGTGAAAGGGTGATGGCCTACTGCATCTAATGCTGTATCCCAGCCTCAGGATCTGTCATAGGCTGAAGGCATCTACACCCCTTCAACTTTCCTGGGAGCCACAAAAGTCAAAGAACACGTGCAGCTCAAGGATTATACTCTTGTTCTTCAGAAGGTAAGGCAGATGCCACTGCTGTAGACCCTGGCAGTGGTGGTGTGGAAACAGACATTGAGATCTTCTAATGTTTCCAGTAATAGCAAGTGGTTTTTGTTGCATGTCTGAACAGAAAATATCGAGTAAATATAAGAAAATGGGATTTCTGTCCTGCTTTTAAAATTTTCTCCTGAGTGAGAAGCAATGAAGGTTTTGAAGATGAGCTTTTGTGTTGGGGATGACTTTCAATTGCATAAGTCTAGACAACATGAACTAACCCACTGCTCGGGTTTGTGTTGAATTATTATGTTTTTACCAGACTCTTTGGTACTCTTCATATCTGATAGGTAGTCAGGGACTATGGAGCACCAGCCTTTCTTTCAACCTTTGCTTGCCGTGTAACAGAAAGAAATTTTTTCCTAATTTAATCTGTTTTCCAAACGTCTCCTTGCGTATGGAGCTAATGCTGTGTGGGGGGATGGAGAAGGATGAGGGAGAAAGAGATGCATTTAGGGAGAGACCTGAAACTCTGAAATTATTCCAAAGGTTGATCTGGCCCATAATAAGAAGCAGGTTAGGAGACTTATTCTAAAGGAAGGTTGGTATTGGCACAGGCACCTAGAGGTCTCTGCAGAAGTCCTCTATTTCTTGGGACCAGCTCAGAACAGGTATTGGACAAAGAGAACTAAAAGTGGCCTTAATTTCCCTGCACCCAGGCAGAGGATAGTGGGTGGTGAAAGTCTGCAATATGTAGAAAAAAAATGCAGACTCCTGACAAAATTTATTAAAGACAAGCAGACATAGTAACCACACAGTTTACACTTGGGTATGATGTTTTTTTACACAAATTGAGAGCTGAAAAAGTTTATCTCCAGAATGAGTGTTCCTTCTTGCTTCCCTTTTTCCTGATTTCTTGGATCTGAGCAATGCTTTAAAGAACATCTAGACATGCTTTCTCAGATTTTGCCTTCTTCCCTAGCCATGTGGACCAGATGAATGCCTACCCTGAGCTGGTAGGATCATTTCTGCATTACTGCAGTAGAATATAAATATCAGTCTACCAGAGTTTGGACCTTTGTCTTCATAAAGACAGACCAACAGAAAGCAAAAATTAATGAAAACATGACTGAACTAACACATCACGACTAATCTTAATGTTATTCAAACACAGCTTTTGAAAATACAGAGGAATCAAGTATATCCTGTATTGTTGGCTTTCCTAGAATACTTCAGCATGGAAGAACCACAATAGTTTGTTTTTTGTTTTTTTTTTTTTTTAACTAGAAAAAGAAGAATCATGTTTACTGTAAATGAGGGAGATAAAAGTTTTTGTCAGAAATGCTTAATCCTACTCTCATGAGAGTGTAGAATTAAGTTGAACAATATCTTTCTGGAACATGATGGTGGACATTGCTTAGCATGTAATGCAGCATAAATGGTGCATGATTTCTCTAACTTGGAAAAATACTTGAATGTAGTTCTGCCTAAGTTTCTCTCTCTGGATTTTGAAACAAAAGGGAGAGAAGAAATGACAACACAACTTGCATGAAGGATGTACTCTAGGATGTAATGAGCCATTCTAAGTCATTTACCAGCAGACCTTAATAAGCAGGGAGGTCCCAGCTGACTGAAATTTAGCAAATGTGATGTCTACAAGGAGGGCCAGAAGGAGGATCTCAGGAACTATAGGCCTGTCAGCCTGACCTTGGTGCTGAGGAAAGTAATGGAGCAGACCTTTTGTGTGCAGTCATGGAGCAGACCTTTTGTGTGCCATCATGGAGCATGTATGGAACAACCAGGGGATCAGGCCCAGTTTATTCACTAAAAGGGTTATCCAGCATTGTAACAGGCTACTCAGGGAAGTGCTGGAGTCACCATCTCTGGACAGATTTTTAAAATGTGTAGGTGTGGCATTTAGGGACATGGTTTAGTTGTGGACTTGGCAGTGCTAGGTTAACAGTTGGATTGGGTAATCTCAGACATCTTTTGCAACCTAAACGATTCTATGATTCTATGAAAGGTGTGGGATTTGTGTGTAAGTTCAAAGCAAGGAGCTGCCCTCTCAAAGAAAGCAATCTGTGTCCATCACAGAGGATGAATTGTGAGGGCTGTCTGATCCCAAAGCATGGTCAGCTTTAACTAGAGTTACTGAACTGCATCTGACAAGTGGATTTAACAGTTCCTTGGACAATATTTTTAATACTCGCAGACCTCAGAGACTTCAAGGGAGGAGCAATCACAGATTCAATGAAAGAAAATGAACTTTTCAATGGGCACTGTGCATTAAAATATTTATATATTTCTTAGAAGACGTTTGCATCAATTTTTGCTGAGTTGGAGTTGAAACATTCACAGGGAGAAAGTCTATGCAAAAGAGCTGAGCCCAGGTCTTTGTTCAGAATTGTGCTGGAGTCATTAGGATGCTCTGTGCTATATATAAACCAAGAATGCATCAGGATAGTCTAAAACAGAAGATATGACTGGCAGTTGTGTTTCTCAGCCTTGAACTGCTCCATCATTTAGTGTGACAAGATGATATTCAATAGCTTCCAGATTGTTTGCTCACTTGACTGCTTAAATACAATGTTGAGTCTGTTGTTCCCAGGGCCAAATTTAGACATGGTGGTTTGAGCACCTGCTGGCTCAGGGAAAACCCTTTTCCTGAGTGACTTTCTTACTCATCCTCCTGAGGACTACTATGTTGGCTTTGTCAGGCAGAAAAAGATCCCTGTGCCTCAGCATTCTTATGCAGCTGTCTGCAGCCTTTACATTCTTATCAACAGCTTTCTGTTTAAGCAGCACACATCTTGTGTATTGTTCACCAAGATCCCTTCTACAAAGGCAACTGGTGTTGACTGCCTTCAGCAGCAATGGCAGATGAGTTCTTTCTTTGTTGCCACATGTAGAACTTTGCTATGCATAAAATCCTTGCAGTGTGACATCTCGTAGCATCGGGGCAGTGCCACCCAGCTGAGTCCTGGGCTCTGCCTGCTGGGGCTCTTCTCTATCCTAAGGAGTCTGGTTGCAACCTGCCAACTGAAAGACCAAGTAGGAATACTAAGCAAGTAGTACAAAGTCCTACTTTCATTTGAGTAGACATTGTCATTGCTGGGAGGAGGAGGTACTGCCCTTTCCTTTGCTGCCTTTCTTGTGCTGCCAGAGCCATAACTAGGTCTTCAGACTGTCAGTGACTTGCTTGTTTCCCTCTCAACCTGACAGCAGTTACTACTTAGGTTGCGCTGGAGCAGGCAGCTACATGCACAGGTGTAGGATTTCTGAGCACCTGTAATGTGGCAGTTCTTCTCACCCTTTTTTCCTTTGCCTCCCACCTCTTGGAGACTTGCCAGGTGAAGTTCCCACAGCAGAAGGTCCAGATGTATAGCCCTGTTTGGGCAACATAGAGGTTGTACCAGTGCTGCCTTTGAGGTTTTGGCTCGCAGGGCTCTTCACAAGACCAAGCATACCAGAAAACCTATCTCTGCTAAGTGAGGGGCTGCATCACAGGACTGGGCCCGGCCCCAAGAGACCCCTTACTCTGTTCCCGGGTGGCTGCTCGAGGCCACTCAGCATTAGTCTGGGAGTGACCCTGGTTTCCCAGGGGCTGTGGCTCGCAGCTTCCCTAGAAGCAGGGTGTCCTCTGGTAGCTTTGTTTGGTGCTGGCTCCTCTGGGGAAAGCGAGCTCCAGGCCGATATTACGGGCTCAGGTGAGGACAAAGACCCGAGAGAAGGCTCCGGTGTGATTTCCAGCTCTTTTATTTCCTGGGGAGAGGCAGCAGGGAAGGCAGGAGAGGTCCATCCCAGGGAGAGGCAGCAGGGAAGGCGGGAGAGAGTCCAAGGTCTGGGAGAGGCAGCGCGGGGGGGTCCGGGGTCTGGGAGA
>VZRZ01000388.1:0-66241 GCA_013398175.1 Climacteris rufus
CCAGGGATTGTGGGTTCCAGGTCCATCTGGTTATATCTTCCACAGTCTGATTTCATGGTTACCAAGCTGATTTTGGGTTTAACAGTCGAACATAGTACTTATAGTTATTATTCTTGTTCATATATACTATTGTTAGATGTATACTGCTATTAAACACGTATTATAAGTAGTTATTTAGAATATTTAGAATAGAGTCTCAACAAGGTAGAGGCCTTGTTAAGACTCTAAAGGGGGGAAATGCTGCCTTAGGTTTAAACCCTTGTATTTTTGAAATCCTATATTGTCTGGCATGTATGCTTTATATCTTGTTGGTTGCTGTTTTCTATAGACATAACACTACCACTCTGTATTCACCCAAGGACATTCAGGCTGCCCAGACCCAAGCTTCTAAAGGGGGGGGGGGGAAGCGTGAGCTAGGGGGAAATTGTAAAGTTTTAATTGGTAAATCTATGCTGATATGTGAATGGACCAAGCCTATAAAAGTGTGGAGAACTCGTGACTCGTCGTCCATTTTGGGTGATGCCCCAGGGAGGGGGCTTTGTCTGCCCTAAATGTACCTTTGAAGGCCCTTCAAGTAAATACCCACCTTTTATTCCCTTACTCCTGCCGGGCCTCAGTTTTTGGGCTAGCCTTTTAGGCATCAACAGGAAACACAATTAAACTCTGTTGGCGGCAGGTGGGAGACAGGATACACTATACAACAAGGAGTTATTTTCTTACCTGGATATCCAGTTAGTAACTTCCATTTTCCATGTCGTATTGCTGCATGCATGGATATATTGAAAAGTGTATCATCCCATAGAGAAGAATTGCTCTGTGGTAAAGATGTCCTCTTGTCAATACCAAGGCCTTAATCAAACAGTAAACTAAGTTAGGTACATTGCATAATCATGAGGTAATTTTTAGAACTCTGTTGGAAAACAAAGCAGTATCATCCATTTGTTTTTATGTACTGGATAAACGATTTGTTGAATTTATGTGCAAATCTGTAGTATGATTCAATGAACGTATTTAACTCAGAACTTGAACTGCATTTTAAAATGTTACCAGTGGAAAATGTGACCGTTGAGTCCAGATAATTAGACTCATTTTGTACACAGATATTATATGTGTATCGCATACACCTGTGTTAAGAATGCTCAAGATTGGAATTGCTATATTTGGTCATACAAGTTCCTGTATCTTTTGCCAGGTAGGAACATAGGATTGAAATATCTCCTGAGTCAATGCTACTATTGTTAATTATCTGAGGTCACTACAGGAAATAAGTCCCAAGTCCTGATCTGTATCCACAGGGAGGGAGGCAGTCAGACAGACACTCCAGGAACATCCAAACCAATTTGCATATCAACTTTCATAAATAAAATAGGAATTCAAGATATTAAACCTAAATATTTCATATTAACTGTATGAGTTGATAACAGCCTACCAATGACTACAAGAAGGCAGCTTTTATCAGACTAAAAGATAAATTAGTAGATGGAGAGAAATCCATGTTGATTTTCTAACAACTTTCTAGAGATTCCATACAACACAGTGGGGCAAATACACATGCAATGGAAAGCAGAACAGAAAGTTTGGAAAGGAAATGCTAGGATACAATTTTTCTGTTTGTTATGAAGGACCTGCAAAGTTTCTATTCTATTACCGGGCTTTACACTTTGAATCAGTTTTTCTTTAATAAACAGATCTGTGCATACCCAAGGTCCCTGTCTACATCAAACTTGTATAATGTTCCCAGATTAATAAGGCTATAAAAGGGGCTACTTTCTTGGAGTATACATACACAGAACGGGGAGGACTCAGCTCATCTTAGATCAAGAAGCACTGAAGCTGACCTAAAATAAAAACCAACCTCAAACTCCTATAAAAACAAGGGAAATCTAATAAATAAATCCAACAGAGTCTCTTCTGGAAGATAAATCTTCACACAGCCATGTGATGTCCACAGAAATTACAAAACAGTTTAAAGATTAATACTGCTTACTTTTCAACATCATCGTGTTATGTGTTATTCTACCATATGTTTTGCTACTGAGAATACTCCTTTTTGCCATCTGCTTTCTTACCCCCAATGAAAGATATTCAGCAGGTAAAAAAACAGAACCATGCTTTTTGAACCTTATGTCTCAAAACTACAATATCAAGGCCTGGTCTAAAGACAAGATTATGAGAATTTGCATTTCTGATTTTAAAGGATAGCAGAGAATGTGGTTCTGATTGCTGAGCTACATAAAGTATGTGAAGCCACACTATTACACAAGATAAATTATTTAAAATACTTCAAATAAACATCATGAAAGATTATATTCTTAGATACACTTTGTAAAATATCCTTAGAATACCATGCATGAGACATAAAATAAGATGCAAGAAGAAAAAATTATTTGTAAAAACCCTGATTTGGTTCAGGTAACAAATCTAAACTCCTAAATAAAGAAATGCCTTTACCAGAGCATGAAGTTGAAGTTGTTCAGTGAAATATTATCTCTCAGCAAAACTTCTTGCAGACAAATGGATAAATTCCTTCATGTAGAGCTTTCATAAACAGAACTCTGTCGGTCATGCTAATTCATCCACCAGAAGCACCTGTCTCGTGCCAAAGAAATGTACTGTCTATTATTCAGGGAAGTGCACTGCTGTCCAGACAGTACAGGTCAACTTTCATCAGGCGTATCAGCCATGGAAAACAGACTGATGCTTGTTTGAATGCTGTCCACAAGGATACTTACAGGACTGTCAGTTTATTACATTATATAAGCACCAGATACAGAAAAAAAGATAAATAAAAATTTTGCTTGATATGAATTCTTTTCTTCCCATCCTATGATTTGCATCTTAAGCTCAGATATTCCTCCCTCTGCTTTACCCAGCTTCTTCCTTCTCTTCAGCCCAGCTGGAAAGTTTCTGCCTTTTCTCCAGCTTTTTCTGCTGCAGGTGAAATGCAAAATGCCTGGGCTGTCTTCTCCCTTGCCATATGAATTTTACAGGGATCCCTTTTCTCATGTGGCAGACTGAAGAAGTCACATCGTTTTTGTCTCCCTTTTAAGACAAAATGTTCAATAGCATCTAAGCAGGTTTTTTTCTGCATTTGTTCTAGGTTATGGGGGTTTTTTTCTTCTTTTTGTGCATTATGGTTGACCAGGCAGTAACAACAGCCCTGTGGATTAATTCAGCAAAGGACAGATGCCTTATTGAGCTCTGTAATCAAGCCCACCTTCACATGTCTGCACACTCTCCTTAGAGACTTAGCATAGCATAAAGAATAGGATGCTTTTGCTTGTGTAAAGAAGCTAGACATTTTATTTCTTGCATTTGGATCACCAATGTATCAGTGGTTAATGACATACTAAAGCTTTGTTTTTAACCTTAAAAGAAAAATTCCACAGCCTTTGCCATGAATTTTATTATTGTCAAACAGAAGCCACTGTTTCCTGAAGTCCAACTTTGGAGCCTCACCAGTTGCTATATTTCTTTCTTAAGCAGTGTCTTGGGATATGATAAAACTTTTATTAGTTATGAAAGCAGTGACTTTCCATTCAGATATTTACTTTCAAATATTTAATGCTAAAATAAATTTGTCTGAAGATTTTAGAGTTTAGGTTGGAGTTCTAGGTCACCAAACAATATTCAAATAGCTTTTATATCTATAGAAAAAAAACTAGGTCCTTTAGAAAACATTGCCCTTGGAAAGTGATTTTGGAGTTTATAGCATAGTTAAAGAAATCCTTTGTCTTGACACCCTGAAAAATGGTTTCAGGATCAGATTTTTAAAGGAACTGAGGTGGCCAACTCTCACTACTCACAAAAGTTCGTTATCTAAATGCTTTAGAAACCTTGTCCTTTGTACCTCACGGAAACTTCAGCTTAGTTCTTTTACTTTTATTATCATATATTGTTTCTATACACATACATACTTTAAATTAGGATGTAAAATCCTAAGTAATTTGCAATATCTAATTTTCACCTTCAAGAAACCTGATTTTTCCGAAGGCAAATGTCGTCAACTCTGACAAGTCTATGCAAGATGCCCAGAAAGCATCAGTCAAAATGTTAGCTGTATTTGCAAAAATAATTGCCATTTTGCTAATTTAATGATTTGATAGCATATCTTTAGGCAGGATGTTGGAAAATTTACTACTGGTTAAGTACAAAAGTAATATCCTGACTGATGACCAGAGAATATCCTGGACTTTTTTACAAAAGTGAACAATCTTTCAGTGCACTAAGTCTTGCTAATGCACAGACCTAAGTGCAACCAAAGGGAAAGTAATGAACATGGTAGGGAAAAGCCAAAACTCACTCCATGTACACAAAAGGATGTGCTCTCACCTAGCTATTGCTATTTAGGGAAGTGTTTGTGAAGTTGTAAAGAATAGGTAGTGGCTGTCCAGAAAAACAATCCCAGTATTAGAATTGGCAAAGCATGGAACACTATGCCACCACATAAGTCTTTGTTGTGCCTCACATAGTATACTGTGCAGTTTTTGGTCCCTATGTTACAAAGAGACACACAAAAACCATGCAAGATACCAAGACATGAGACAAGGAAGATTAAAGCTATGGAACAACTTCTGTGTGAATAACTACTAAAGCAAATAGGGCACTTTATCCTCAAAAATGGACAACTGATGAGAGACAGAACAGAGGTCTAAGAAATTGTGTGGCCATAGGAAACTGAATTAGGAAAAACTGGTCTTTCCTAATAAAGGCATGGAATAAATTATTACATCATCTACTAAAAATAAAGGATAATTTACATTTCCTTATTACAAACCACACTCAAGTGTGGAATTCCTTTCCATGGAATCCTGTGGACATCAAAAGTTTATGCAGTAAACTTATTGATGAGTAACAAAAAGGATTTAAAAAGTGGAAGAAAAATCCACCAAAAATTCTCATATCCAAAATCACAACCTAAAGATTATGAGCAGGCTGTGGGGGCCACACACAAGAGATGTGCTTGCGCTCATATACTCTGTCCTACACAACTGCTACTCAGAACAGTGAACTGGATAGATTTTTGGTGTGGTCTTCCACAAGACATGTTACCAAATTATTTTTAGTTCAGGAGAGGCCAAATACTTTGTTTGCAAAAGAAAGTGCTATATCAAAGCAGAATTCTGCGACTTTTATTATATTAATCTGTGGATGTACTGAACTGAAAAGGTCAGAACTTCCATAAAAACTAACTATAGAATGGTAGCATATCTCAAGTTGGAAAGGACCCATGTGGATCATGGGCTCCAACTCCCTGCTCCTCAAGGACTATCCAAAACTAAACCATGTGATGAACAGCATCATCCATATGTTCCTTGAGCTCTGACAGGCTTGGAGCTGTCAGACACTGCAGTTGGACACTACCTGGGAAGCCTGTTCCAGTGAAAAACTTTTTTGTAAGGCCCAGTGTGAACTTCTGATGCAGTTTCATTCCATCCCCTCATGCCCTGTCAGTAATCACAGAGAGAGGGGATCAGCACCCACCTCTCCACTTTCCTCCTGGAGGAAGTTGTGGGTTGCCATGAGGTCACCCCTCAGCCTTCTCCAAGCTGAGCAAACCAAGTGACCTCAGCCACTCATCCTAGGTCTTGTCCTTGAGACCTTTCACCATCTTGGTCACCCTCTTCTCTGTGAATGTATCACTCAGATTCAGGTTTAACCATTATTTCAAAAATCCATGAACACCACATGTCATTCCTAGCATACCCTCTAGCTTATTTTGAGCTCTAGTCTTTAAAGGAGGGGTAAAATAAAGCAATGGTAACATTAATTTGTATTATGGCTTCCAGTGCACAGGTTTGTGCAGACAGGTCAGGTATTTCCTTTAGGCTGTTTTTTCACTTATACCAGAACATAAATCAAGAGGAAAGTGATTGAAATAACAGATTCACATTGAAATCAGAATCTGACAGCTACTTTATTTACTGCTTTAGTCATACAATTTTAAACTTTAAAAAAGCCCCTACAATTTACAGAAATGTTACAAGATGAGAGGTTTTGCTACACTGAAGTGTCCCAAGAAGTAATTAGTAAGAAAAGATTCAACATAAAACAGAAAAGATAAACCAAAACTGCTTACTTTGCCCAGCAATCTGTTCTTTCACTTCACTTTCTAAGCATAGGGAAAAACACAAAAAATGCTGCAATGTGCTTAGCCCTGTTTTATTCTTCCTTGCCCTTCAAAAATAGCTCTCTGACCTCATTCAGTATCCCATGTGTACTCCTAATTTAAAACATCATTTATGTCAGGTGGGTAGCTCTTCTAGAGAAAAAATTGTCTTCTCATATATTTTTGCATACATTTACAATAGCCTTCTGCTTAACTCATTAGTTCACCTATCCAACTAGGCAGTGATTACTGGAGGTGGAAAATAGGAAGCAAATTTTTTTCACATTTCTTCCCTGCTGATCAATCTATGCTTGGGGATCAATCATCTGTTCCTTGGCTCATACAATCCTTGTTACCGACCAGAAACTTACCTAAAATTACAAAATACTAATTTATCAGACCACCATGAAAACCACAAAAATGTCTGAAAATCCATTTATTTTCTGTACAACTCAAAACCTTTAAAATTCTTCTATTACTGCTACAAACCAAAACAACTTTGTGATCCTTTGATGCCTGCAATGCTACATGGCAATAGAAGAAAAGAAAGGGTGATGCAGTTTTACTACTTTTTACAGCTTTAGATGTCTACCAGAAGCTCTCTTCTCATCTTCCTGTATGGAGACTATACATCCAACTTGTGTTTCTGTCTAAGCCTTATGATGCTTCCAACAGTTTCACTGATAATCTCTAGAATATTTAATATTCAATCAAAGGCAAATTCTGAAAAAAAAGTTTTCCTAATGCAAGCAAAATCCAAAATAGCGCAGCCAACAGCAGAAAGTCACTGTAACACTTGGTAGGAAGGCTGGAAAATTCAGATCTGTAAGCTCCTTTGCAAATATTTCCTATGATGCACTTCAACTCTTGCAAAGCAAATAGTTCAAGTACCAGACAACTGTTTTTTGTAAAAAAAGGTATAAGGACAGTCCATACCCATATTGTGTAAATTTGCAAGTTTAAGAGAACAAAACATACAATCTGAACCTGTTTTCTTTAAAGAAAGGCTTGTTCTTTAAATTAGTCTAAAAGAGAAATTTGCATAAATATTTTATTGAATATAATTAGTTTCATAAGATTACACTCATTTAAACTTTGCTATCTGATTTTTAACTGTAAGAAGGAAAAAAATAAACTAAATAAGCTGTAAATCTTTGGCTGGGATTTAAAAGAAGGACTATACATATTCCATATCAACATACATAGTATTTTGCATATCTAATAAACATATATATATTATTCTTCTCATTCCTCTAGCTTTCCTTCTTTCATTCACTGAGACCAACTCAAGGGATTGGTAGAAACTTAAAGTGCGGTGACAAAAATAGACAGTACATCTAAAAATAAAATATTCTGCCTTCAGTGTATGATTAAGATGATGAAAATGATCCATGTTGAGAACAAGTTTTCTTCGCTGGTAAGAGATCAAAGAGCACACAGCTCTCTCTAACATGCCATTTTGCCAGATCCTGACCACAAAACTTCAAGAGTCCAAAACAAAGTTGCATGAGGCATGCTATATTTCTGTACACTGTGGGCTATGCTTACCACTGTGTGGGGAGGCAATGTTGGGTACTGGACAGCAACTTTGAAGAAAGACAAAGGAACATTAATTCATTATTTATCTGGGAGACAGAGCCCTGACCAAAGAGTAATCTGAACAGCTAAGTGAATATAAGTGACCATGCCTACAATTTTCCAATATCCTACACAGTAACAAAAACGTTATTTTATAAGCAGCTACAATCAAGTGTCCTTTAAGGAAAACAGAAGCAAATGAAGCTTCTACCTTTGCTTCTTCATATGTAAAACAAGGGTGTTAGAAGTTATCTACCTTTTCCAGTGTATTTCCCAAAATAAAATGAAAAATATCATCATCCCCTATAGTTAAACTTCTGATAATATAATGCAGCAGCCACATGACAGGCAAAATACAATCACAAAAACCTCCAAGCTTAATTGCAACCTGCTTGACAGAAAAGACTGAAGAGTATGTATTAAGAAAAGCCACAAAAAACAGGGTGAATTAAGATTTTAGATGGTTCAGACTCTGGAGTCCAAATTAAAAGCACACCTGAAACAAATAATAAACAGGTGATATTGCTTTTCAGGTGTAAAGTACATTCAAGAGCATTCAGCCCAAGTAGGAATATCACCAACATTTCCTGTGACACAAGTGTGTGGACATATTATACTGGATGTCTAAATAGTCTGATACCTTGCAGTTTATAACATATACTTCACAGAGACTCCCTACATATTTTCTTAGTAACTAAAATTTTTCTCTTTAGTTCTCAAGACTTGTATTTCACTATGAATTTTATCTGGCTATGCAACACCCCATGTAATTTATTTGGTTACTGTACTCCAGTACTTAAATAACACATAACAGAATCCATATAGAACAGAAGTTTACTTTTCATACCATATCGCCACATAGATCAAGAAACTAAGCAGCAACAGGACAAGAGGAAGATCCTCACATGGATAGAAAAGCATCTAATAAATTGGGAAACAAAACCAGTTTTGATTTCACACTGGAGGGGTCACCACTGGATTCCTAAAGGAATTTGTGCTGGAACCTGCACTCTTGAACATATTCCAAATGACCTGGAAAAGGGAATGAACAGTGAGATGACAGAGTCTATGAAAGTTATTTAAAGTTGACAGTTATAGCCGCGCTGGGGTGTGCGCTCTGCCGAGGGCTGGGGACAGACCCGAGGGCGCACGGCGTCCTGCACTGGCTTTCCCTGGTGGTACAGGGGCTGGCTGCCAAGCTGCAGCGCTTCTCCCCCAAGTAGGGTTCCAGCCGTGCCTGGCTGGACAGTGCCGGTTCCTCTGCTGAGTAGGATTGCCCGGAGCCCGGTGGTCTTCGGCGGGGCAGCGAGAACAAAGACCAAGGAGGGGCCTTTGTTCAGTAATTTCAGCTCTTTATTAGGGTAGGGCAGCAGGAGAGGGTCCAGGGAAGGGTCCGGGAGCAGGAGCAGGAATGAGGGTCCAGGTGAACTGAAGGGTCTGGAACAAAGAACCCAGCTCACCGACTGACAGGGGTTTATATAGGGAAAGGCAGGGGGGGATACAGCCAATGGGGGAACAGAAATTACAATACAACCAATGGGTAACCGAGGATACAAGAACTTTCTGGAGCATAACCAAACACAGAACATTACATAACTGCATAACCATAAACAGCAACCGAAAGGAATGATGGAATGGGTAACAGTGTCACCCTAACCAGAATCGCTGTCTCAGAGGGCGGTGTGCTGAGCTCTCTTCCACGACCGTTGAGGCTTACACACTGTGGCTTTAGCCACGCACACTGCCACAGACAGTGAAGAATGACAGAAGGCCATCTGAGGGTGAGTAGTAGGCATTAAAATAGTCAATGATATTTAACACAGATGCAGGTAAAGTGATACATGTGTGAAATAAATTCGCATATAGAATGATAGCCTTTGTGTCACTCATAACCAAGAGTGAAACTTTGTAATCAAGACAGATCAAGCTGATGATTTTTCAGAATTATGTCAGCATTGGACAAAAAGAGAACTGAGTGCAAGGAATTATTAGGAAAGGACTTGTTAACAAAGTAAAAAGCCCTATGCAACTGGAAAACTCTAGTTCTGGTCTCCCCATCTCAAAAACAGGACTGAGAAAGTTCAGAAACCAGTTGTAAGATTAAGTGGCATGCAATCCCTTGTGAATAAAAATCCTCTGCTAGATGTACATGCTACTTAATTAAATTTGCATTTTCCATGGAACTCCAGGGACCAGGCTGCTTTCACACCCTCCCATTCTGTGTGACATTGTGCTAAATACCATCAAATAATCAAAACCTTATTGTTTTTAATGACAAGGGACATATAACTTAAACATGCAGGCCCAATACTTTGAGTACTTACTACATACACCTCTTGAAGTATCTTGAGTGATATCACATGACCTACGTAGTTTTCAGCATATCCAGTGTGACTACAGATTCTACCTGACCTAACTAGACATCATCTACAATGCAGAACAGCACTCCTCCACAGCAGGTACCCACACTGAGAAGAACTCAAACATGCTGAAACACTGAGTGAGATATAAACTCTTTACTTAGGAAATCAATTGTCTTCTTTGGCTAGTAACAGTCATGTTCCAATGGGACTAGACTACATTCTCTGAACAAAATGATCTTGGCTACAAAATCAAATGTGTGACTTTTTTTTCTTTTAATGACACTACAGATGTTTCATAGAAAATCTCCGTGCTATTCTGTCACTTCATAAAACCTTTTAATTGCATCTCGGCTATCAGAACAGCTAGGACAACTCTCTGAGTTGCCAGTCCGCTGACATCCTTAACCCCAGGTGATAAAAGAGATTCCATTTCATCAGTAAGCATAACATAAGCACAATTGTCACAAAGACAGCACTGCAATAAAGTCCTGTCTGTATGCAGAGACTCTTGAGAGGAACACTGCAAGTGCTCAAGTTTTCAGACTTATCTCTTGTCACTGGTAGAAAGAGCAAGTAACTCGGAGTCTTTTGCATCAGTCCAGTTTGCCTAAATAATGCGACTCAGGCCTTATCTAGTCTCCGATCAGAGGCGAGCCGAGCATCAGAACTCCCGCAGAATCTTGGCTTAGCTCACGCACAGCGGTTTAATTTATGCAGGGAAATAAAGAGAACGAGACCGCTTATCGCCAGTAGGTTTTACTCCTGGAATATGCTGCGGAGAAGACAGCCAAAATGGCGACCGGGGTGTGTTATAAAACGGAGGGGGAGGAGCAAGGGGAGGGCAGCCAGCAGAGCCAATCACTGCGGAGGACCACAATGATTGACAGGGGCACCGGCCAATGAGTTGGCTGTCTAGACCCGGCCTGGGAACCAATGAGCTGTTCCCCTGGGCGGGGACAGCCCCTGCTGCCCTGGGCCGGGACGGCCCCCACCGAGCCAGGCTGTGCCATCCCAGCTGCCGCGCGGGGGCGGGGAAAGGACCAACACCGCGCGGGGGAGGAAAGGAACCAGCACCGCACCGGGGGGAAAGGACCCGACGGTCCCAGCCGCAAGCCACGCGCAGAGGCACTACAACAATCTCTGCTAACACAGGCTGAAGAAACACACACAGAGCTACAGGTGTGACAAGAGGCACCCATGGCAGGGTTCTGTCAGACAGGCCCTCAGAGCAAGGGACACAGCCATAAAAGGGCTGCACCACACAGCCAGACAGCAAGAAACCACTGAACTGCAGAAATTAGTGCTTGCAGTGAGGCGGCTTTAGGGAATTAAGTGACACTTACAAATATGGTCAAAAAAGATATTGATTTAAAAGAATTCAATCTTGTGCATACAGGCTGTCAACTCACTGAAGACTCTTACTCTTGGCAGACAGGCTTTCAAAAGGTAGTGTCACCTGGCAATGACAAGTCTCAAGGGGATAAAATAGATGTTCAAATTCTGCTGAGATTATAATCTTAGCTATTATGAGTGATTCAAAAAAGTTACCTTATTTTGAAAAAATGTTTTTTATTAGAGAGAAGTTAACAACCCCTTATATGTTGCAGAGTAGAATTCTGATTAATAGTTGAATCAAACACTGGGAAAAAAACATGCAGGCTACTTCCACTAGGACTTAAAACCAACAAACAGTAACCAGTATTATTTTCATAGTAAGCCAATGCATATGCCTCCCTGCCTCTTGTAATCTGATTAACAGTCTACAAAAACCACAGAAGACATCCCCAGACAGAAGTCTAGGACTGGTGAACCAAAAACCACTTACATATGAAACCCAAACAGAAAGAGTATATTCTAATATTTTCATTATCATCTTTAAAATTAACATACTATTGTAATAATCTAACAAATTCCTATTGTATTGACCATCTTGTATGCATTATCAGAAAAATGGTAATTGTATCATTCCCTTACTGCTTCCATTAAAATAAAAGCTTCTGTTCTTAGTTAAGCTATTTGATGCTATTATCAGGATTTAAAATTTTTGTATACATGATGCTCATTAAATAGAAAAAAGAAAACCCAAGCAGTTAAAAAAATCACAAGTGATTACTATCGTAACAGCAGACAATGCAAACTCCCTCTAATCATCTTACCTCGTCTTTGTGCTACAATAGCAGAACTGTAGGTAAAATAAAAGACAATCAAAAACTTCCTTAAATGTTATGAAATTCCACATAAAAATTACCCTCCTGACAGCAGTCTTCATCCTCCTAGAAATCTCACTACATGCACACACACAAATCCTGCATGATTGGCAGGCTTCCTGTGCCTTACTAATGCTCAACCATGGAACAGCAGGAAGTCTGTTAGGGCTTGAAAAAACCTTCCCTGAAACAATTGGGAACTTTTTCATTAATTCCAGTGGGCTCTGGTTCAGACTGGTTAAGCATCAGCAGTAACAAACAAGGAATTTACACCCTACCAACTCCTCTTAATCAAATAAATGAACGTAAATTCCCCTTTATCCATACAGTTCAGTACACACAATGTGTTTTCCACAAAACCATCATATGAAAGGCTTCCCCATTTGCATTTACAGCAATCACTTTTGGCAACAAAACATGTGCTTTAATCAACTCCTCAAAAAAAATTATTCTGAAATCAAAACGAAAGAGCCAATACATGATTTACCAATTCTCAGATTAAAGTGTTTAAGAAAATAAGAACACACAATGCCATGAATGTTCCCAAAAATTGAGGCTTATGGATGAGTAGATAGAAATGAATTCCAGAGTAATTTTTGCTGTTCTAAAACACATGCCAGTATGCTCTGAAGTTCTCAAAAATCCTGCAGCACTGAAACAGCAGAATGAAGGCAGAATTCAGGTAACAGGTACCCAAACACTCGATTCTTTATATGAGCAAGGAGCCACAAAGGGGAATACAAAGTCAAGGAATGAACCATAACTTCACTACAGTAAAACTCAGGAAGCCACCCAGTAAGTTTTTTTGTGGCCAGTACTGCTTCCCACAACCACATCTTCTGAACTTTCCTCCAACGGCATTTTTTCCAACTGTTCAACAGTTTCCTCCCTGAGGAAATTCTCAGGCCACCCCAAAAGCACTAATCAACTGAGTTACTCTGATTGTTACAAACAGTTTTGAATAGTGACCTCCAATTTTTCAGGTGAGATTTCTCTCCAACTCTATGAAAGTCTGTATTTTACATTTCACATAATACAATACACACAAATATTTTGACAGAAAATAAATGATGGAATATCTGGATAGATTTGGGTAATTTTGATTTCCACTAACACCAAATTTGTACATAAAACTTTCAACTGATATAAGAAGGTAAGGAAGTTACCTTCCACCATTCATAATTCACCATTCACCTTACCACCATTCATAATAAATTCTTAACTTTCTACTATCCTGTACATCTTACTTAAATGATATATGTGTTCTTCTAGCATTCAAGATGCAAAATATTCTGCAGGCACAGGATGGTTTTCATTTGAAAGTGATCTGGCCTAGTTTGACTTGCAGACATTCTACAAATACACTCAATCCCAGGATTCTACATTTCACCATAAAAATCAGAATGGTACATGAAAAAATGATTTCCTTTCATATTTCCGAGTTTTTAAGGATCTGGATCTTGGGAAAACAGAGAAGGTTGCAGGAAAGTTTAATGATGGAACATAAGAACAGAGAAATTACTTTTTAGAATACACCATTTCTAGTGAAGGCCACTTCAGTAACTACAAAACCATTCACATTGTTTGGCTGAACACAGAACAAGAGTGTCTACAGACTGTGTCAGAAATGACAATGGATTTCCATTCTACTTGAATTTCTTTGCTTTATGTTTTTAATTAAGCACCAACATGCTTTACTTGACCATGAGACTTTTTTTTCCTCCTAAATTTCAGGAAATATTATATTGAACATGATTCACATCTTTATTATATACCCTAGACCACAGTGGTTACAGCACTGAGAGCAGTGAAAGTAGTACATTTTTCATTTCCACTGATGAATATTAAATCAAGTCTCTTACATACACTGAAAACCTGGACTGTCTCTAATGTAGTAATATAATTTATACAGTCCCTAAAATCTTAAACCACTCAGATGAATCAACTACTCACCTGCAAGATAAGATGATATTTTAAAAGAAAATTTCATTGAGAAATAAAAAAGCTAAAGAACAAAAGTTACAGTTAATATTTTCTACAGCTAGCAGATCTACTTGGACCTTATATATCTTCTATTTATAAACATAAAGTCTTTCAAAATGCCATCTTTGTTTGTCAGAAGCATGGAAACACATGGCTGTTCTCCACATATTTATAACTGGAAATGGAGGGAAAGAGGGAGTATTTCTCTCCCCTATAGCTACAGAAGCAGAAAAACTCTTAAATAAAAGTAGATAAAGATATCCCAGGCAAAATTCTCACTTGACCACAAATGGAAAATTTTGCACTGTGTTTTTAATGGATGTATCACAAATTTGTTGGTGCTGTACTGCAAGTTTATTTTTAGCATTTTATACAATGGAAAATTATGACAAGAATTACCTTTTGCTAGATTTGATTCTAGCAAATCAAGTGCTCTAGTGGAGCAGCCTGTTGCTTTGTTTTCATCAAGAAATGCACAAGACATAGCAAACTCCAGGAGGATTTTTAAGAATTTCTCCCCATTGCTTTGGCAAAGGGTATACTGTTATCCTGGCATGAACACAACTCATATTCCTCCAGCAACTGATTCAGCTTTTGGATACACCATACTGCTCAGTCAACTGAACTATAATCAGCTCTGGTTAAAAATTATCTCACCGTGATCAGTTTGATAATCTGTCAATTATCTTAAGGCCTTTATTGATAACTGCTGAACTTCAGCAAAACTCAGTCAATGAACTGCAAAAATAAAATCATAGTATCTTTCACAAAAATGCTGGATATTTTTATAATTTCCTGATTATTATGGATAATGTTATAAATGTATAGACTATTCTTTCTAGGGATATATGATTTGAAGCAACTTCATTATATTGTCTCTGAATTAACTCTTACTTATATGACTGAAATTTTGGGAAGAGATGGAGAAACAGGAAGGAAAAAATGCTATGGATATTTATCTTAAAATGCACAGGCACCATCCTCCACAATAAAGCTAGAATTTAGAGCTGACCAAATGTTTCAGAAAATACATCTATTTTAGAGTCTTCATCGACATAGGGGAAAAGTTAAATACCAAAGCCCCAGAAGGTCACTTAGACTGTTTTAGGGAAAGTATATATAAGAGCACCTTGTTTGGGAATAGATTGTATTAACATAGACATTGCTTGTTGTACATTAACAAACCTTTAGTCATAATGTTATTTAGTGCTTCTTAGACTTTTGCCTTGTTATGAAGCACAGAAGACAAAAAATCTCATAGAAATCAAAGCTAAAAGTTACAAGGTAGCCCTGAATAGTGCTGTTTAATTAAGTAGCATCTTCCCTCTTCATAATAACTAAAAAACACCATCAATGTGAGAGCTGAACAAGTCCTCCATGGTTATTTCTTGGCCTACTGCAGTGCTGTGGGTTGCTGTTTTAGGTCATGGTCTGTACTGCAGCAGACAGACAACACTCCTTCTCAGAGAGAAGGTGTTGCACATTTTTAAAAAAGGCTTAAAGTCATGATGCACCTTCCTCCGTCTACACTTTTATGTCTTCACTCAGATAAAGTCAATTCATTTTCACTTTTCTGCTCATTGTTCTAAAGCCAGCAGTTTTTCCTTCATGTATATAGTGAATAAAATACATATTCTACAGTGTTTTCTGAAAGATAGCTCATTAGTCAGTACTAGCCAGTAAAAAGTTATTTTTCCATGTTAGTTATAGAAATAGAACTTTTATGTTGGCTTATCCCATTTTTAAGGTACATTTATAAAGCTGCACAATCATTTGTAGCTCTGATGCCTTAATTAATATGAGAGTCCATGAAAATGTTCCAGAAGAAAGAATAATCTTGTTAACAGTCACTTTGAAATGCAGATGGCTCTGTGAGCTTACAAAGCCTTTGCATATCTGTACTTTGAACTGATTCTTCTTTTTCTAAATGGGGATGTGTAGAGCAATTATTTCAGCTCAACAAAGAAACTCTGGAAATGTCAAGGGCTCTTCCAGCCTATACTGTGACAATGAATTACTGAAGAAAGAGGAGTTTTTGCTATTTCACTGAGGAAAGACATTTTGTGACCTTTTGCTGCTTTATGGCAATAATGAGTTTTCTACAAGACTCTGAGTCTTTCTCTTATTTTATTAAAATAAAAACATTTGAGGAATAGCCTTGACCTTAACCTTGGGAGAATGAAGAGAATACTGATCTTAAGAAGCAGATGAGCCCTGAGATGCTGCAACTTCCTACCACCACGTTGACAAATGTTATCGTGCTGCATACGAACTCAAACAGCAAAGCCCATCTATCTTGATTCACTTAGTGAAATGCTGTGAACATATAGACTTAGTGTTACTCCTTCTGATGCCAGTTTTCTCATAGTAATATTTGATTCCAAAAGAAAGATTTATACTAGAATATCATGTTCAGCCTCCTACCTTTCAAAATATGTACCCTGCTCAATTTCAACAAGAGTAGATATTTGAAAACACAAAATTCCTTTTTCCAAGTATTCACCTTCTTTTTTATAACTGAAAGAAAACCACACCACACAAACAACTGAGTTAAATCCAGAATCACTTGGGGCAGCAAAAAATCCCTGTACACATCAGCTGGGCAAAGCATTATCCAGGTTATTACATTCTTACACAACTACAGAAAAAAAAATTGAAGCTATTCTAAATAAGAGAAAACTTAATATTACAGCCTACAATGTCAAATCCCACAAAATGAGAGATAGCAAAAAGAAATGTTACACTTTGACATCTGGTGGGAAAGTAAGGAATAAAGAATCAAAATCTTACTTTTTCCAGGAAACAAATTTTAACTGATTTCAATGGAATTTACAAATTATTGAAGACATGTCATGTTGTGGTGGCCTTATATGGAAAACACCCAAACCCCATGTGCATCACTGTAAGGCTGCAGTGTTGAAGGTAAAGAGAACTGAGCAACAACTCTAACAACATGTGCACAATTAAAATTCTACAGGCTTATGGCTCAGAGATATCTAATTTGAAAAATTCAATCTACCATTTACATTAAAACCTGCATAAAAACATAAAATGCTAGTGTTATGTTCAAATAGGTATAGAATACAACGAAGCATAAAAAAGTAGTGTAGATTTCTGAATTCCTGTCATGATACTTGCATTACACACTTAATTAAGTGACCTAACATTTCTAAATTCTAAAAGAGACTATTTATATCCCAAGGGAAACATGGGGATTAGTATTTATGAGGCTCATGAAATGTGCAATCCTCTAATATTGAGTACAGCAGGAATGAATGGTTCACACTGAGATGCAGGTGGGCTAAGAGCCAAGGTAACACAGAACCACAGCCCAAACTTCCTGACAGCAAGAAGCTACATCCCAGAAACTCATATAGCTCACAGACAAAAGAAAAACACCACTTATCTCCGATGCGAATGGCAGCAGCGCCAGCTGGAACAGCAGCCTCCCATCAAAGGAGTGGAGCTGAGCTCTGTCCAAACCAGCCAGGTCAGCACGACATGCACTGCATGAAGTGGCTGAGGGCTCTGGAGTCCTATGTTGGCAACTCGTGCCTTGTAAACTTACAGGGTGTCATTGCAATTTATGATTTTCTTGAAATGGAAAGATGACGGAGTCCAGATGGTCAGCATGCATAGGTATGATTTTGCAGAAAAATGGAAATTTGTAGAAGCAAAGATCATATCTGTGTTTTGGTCTATTCTTGACCATTCTCCCATTCCAACTGTCACCAGTAAAGCTCAGCCAGCTGACCATACTCGTCGATTTTCTGCACCATTTTGACTCTGAGAGTAGATTCTGGGTTTTAAGCCTGGAAGAGACATGGAGTATATCTATCCCACTCAACACCCACCCAGCACTCATCCATGCATCTTCTGCAGCTACTGAATAACTCCATTATGACAGATTTTTTCCACCTCTTTTTTTTTTTTTTTTTGGGGTTAAATAACTCTAAACAAGCTAGATCATCAGTAATAGAACTGAGGAAGAACTAATTTCTGTCCTACAAAGGCTAGGAATCATCTTTTACCTAAGCAAAATAAGTAATAAATGGGGGACATAGAGGAGCCTAGAATGTCTATTCCTTAATCAAGATAAATAATTTTGGTATATGTATGGACATAATATATAATGCTACAGACGTTATAATGCAATTTTAACGTCCATGAATGACACATCAGTCCCAAAACAGAAGAGGTTTCTCTATTGTAATGTATCATATATTCATTCTGCATACAGCAGATCTAGCCAGTTATAAGCAATCATTTATTTTGGCAATTAATAGTGCAATATATGAGGTAATGCCTCCTTTCAAATGTTAGGGAGAGCAATGTAAAATTTGATTAATTTTTCTCTAGGCAAATAAAAGTTAGGAGAAAAATCACAAAATGCTTTTACAAGTTCTCTATCTTGGATGTCTGCCTCTGAATAGATACATCTTCCAAATAAATTGACTACAATTAGTAACCTACAATGTTATTATGTCTTTGAAGTTTTAGTTTATGGTAAAGTCTGGAATTTTAAATGAAGGTAAAAGTTTTTTTCAGCTTCAACTGGCCCCACCCAATGACATATTTATTTTTAATACATCTTCCTAATTTAAAAAATTCAAGTTCTTTTTGAAGAGAAAGTGATGCTACACATGTAGTCTACAGGATTTTGTGAAATTCACTAAATAAATTTAGAAAGTCAGACCAAAACTAATACAGGGTGTATTGACAGAGTCTGATTAACAACTCTGAATTAAAGGGTACATTTCCTTTCAGTACGTCATTTAGTTCTGATTCTTAAAATAAAGTTGCCTTCTGTGGGATATAGAGTTTCAATACTGCTTCAAGACAGCCCATCTAGCAATGACTGTGGTCAGAAATAGGTTTGGTTTAGCAGTTAGGGGAATTGAGACTTAAATCAGTTGGGTTTTAATTTAGCTGAATCACCAAAACTTGATGAAATGCCATAAGGCTGTTTAAAAGACAGCAGATCTTTCACAATGGAAGAGCTGATGTCACCCGCACAGCTGCCAAACCAACAACTTGGCTATTTTTTTTATTTTTAAAGACAAAGTCACAAAAATGGGGCAAAACGATTTTGCTTCTTTTCTCTTCAAATGCATGTAAATTAGATTTTTGACTTATGCAACTTTTAAGATACTTTATGTATTTTCTTTGTGCTTTCTTAACCTATACATTACAGAGAAAATCATACTCTCAATATAATTTTAGCTTTCTGTTTTTAACTTTATTTTACTACTGAATTCTTAAAGCTAGCAGAAAATGTGGATGCTTCAGACCCAAACCTGAAAGCGAGTAGATTTTGCATAGTAAATTTACATAATTGTAAGCTCTCTAATAAACTACAAATCTACATTGAGATCAAGCAGTTGAGACATACATTCATCACTTCTGAAAATAATCAACAGTGTGATGAAGAAACAGCCAGAAAGACAAAAGCAATGGCATTTAGCAAGGAGGGGGAGGAGAAATCTCCTCTGAGGCACGTGGGTCGAGCTCCATCTGCAGAGCTCACCAGACTGGTTTAGCATGGCAGCCAGAAGATGCGGTTTCCCACTCCTCCCCCCTGGGGCTCTGGCTCCAGAAGCAGCCAGACAGCACTAAGAGGGGTGTCTCTCCCCCTGCCTACCCTCTTCCAACCACACACTCTCCTTGCCCCCACCTTGGGCTGCTGCTGGCATCCATCAGCCTTTCCGATCTGCAGACTGAACCTACGTGACAGAGGAAAACCAGGCAAGCAAGTTGGATCAGTTCATAGAAGTATCCAAGGAATGCCAAAATGAATGCAAAATAAGCACTAGGAACATGTGGCTGGGAATGGGGAGGGGACAAAGTGAAGCACGTCCCCTGCAAAAAACTGTTGGATCATTTCATCATGTATCATGAAACAGAAACCTCAGGGTTTACTTTCAGAGCTCAAAGAATCAGTCTCACCCGTCCCCCAAAATTCCCTCTAGTCCCATTCTTTGTGCCAAAATGAGCACTTGGCTATCCAATACTTATCTGGAGAGGGGAAAAAAAGGCTTATTAAAACCTGAACCAATATCCTGACTTGGTTCATAGCCTGGCTCTATGAGTAGTTTTGGTGACCCATGAGAGAGGGGAGCAGTGGTGAGGCACTGTGGGAAGCAGGATATCCTCTGTGGTAGCAGCAGCAGCCTACATTAGCTTAATCTTTGTGAAACTACTGCCTCTGGCTAAGGCTCCCAATGTGGTCAGAGCCGATCTTAGCTGATGAGTCCCGTGGCCAGACCCTCCACCTGCCACCAACCACTCACTGATCCCCTGCTCCCAGTCATACAGCTACAGGACAGATTGATGCAGTTCACTGATGTGGTAGAAACCTTTCTTCCTCTTTTGCCTGGCTACCCAAAAAAGTCTGAAATCTGATCTGGCAGAAGAATCATCTTCTTACCATGCGATTCCTACATCTAACACAAGTGAAAGAGGAAGGATGGAGCAGAGGACAGGCTGGCTGCCTTGGCAATAGCTCACCACCAGAATGGCTTCACAAACCCCAGAGACCACAACCACCCCTCTGCTCATCCTAGTTTCAGAGATCTCACCCTAGTTTGTCATTCCACTGTCTGCTCTTACACAAGTACAATTGTTGTAGGTCTGCACCACAAACCGGATCAGTTCATTGAGAGAAAAGTTTGTTTTTAACTCCAACCACTCCACTGGGCTGCCACACATCAAAGGGAGGCTGCAGGCCAAGTCTGTGGCCAGGGAGAGGAATACCTTTTTTAGCACTAAAGAAGACAAATGAGGAATCACAGTTTAAAACACTGCCCATGTGTATCAGACCAGAGGAAAAGTTTATATTTGAATGAAGGAAGTCTGCCCTCTCAGAGAGAAGATGATTTACTTGGAGGAGTCAGTGAAATAAGACCTGAGCACCTTTTTGTAAAATGGAACTGCAAACAAACTAATTTACTGGTTTTCCTCTTGTGCTGTTTAGTAGTAACAATAAGAAAGAAGTACAGTATTTTGATAGAAGACTATTGCAGGGCTACAGTGTTTGCCATTGGACATCAGGTCCTGGAAAAAAGGTAAGTAGATGCTGACCAGTAGATTCATCAGATCTGCTGGAGTAACCCTGGCTGATATCCAGAGATCAGAAACCAGCACTTAGTCTGAGAACTGGAAAACTGATATGATGATACCCTGCAAGAGGTAAACACATAGCCCAAGGTCAGTTCCAACAGATCAAAGCAGCAGAGATGTTGTTAGTTCTGTAATCAAGACACCATGTCTTATTACTTTAACTTAACATTCTGTTGAATGCTTGGCTGTAAAAGTTGATTTGTTACTAAACTAATTAACATATTTTGCGCTAATTCTTCCCTGAAGGAGTGCTTATTTTGGTGTAAAAAATCTGAACAGAGCAAAGCTCAGTTTTCCTATTTCAATTAAAAAACCCCAATTAATTACAGGACATCTCATCATTCATGCTGTTAAAATTATATACTATCAGTTTATTCTGACAGAGAGGAAGATAAAGGCATCCATTAAATAAAAACATATTACACTGAAAGAATGTATACACTATATGCAAAACCACTCAAGAGTTCAGGAACACTGAACCTGCAGAGTGCAAGTAAAATAGTAACTTAATGCCCTACTATGTGTGCTCAACTACAGTATCACAGTCTTCTTGCCTGGTTATCCACAAAAACCTGAAAAGGTCTTTTTTTGTTATGTTTAACAGAATCTTGAAATTTAATTGCCTATTTGCTGTTCTACAGTACTCTACAAATCCAAAAATTTGGCTAATCTTTTCTTCCAGTTATTATTTCACTTCCTAATTCAAACTTCTACAAAAAAATAAAGCATTAGTATAATAGGAGTATTTAATCTGACACAAGATGATTAACGTGATATGATTTTTCAAAGTAGGCTATGACAAGAGTAAAACATGCATAAAGAAGGTAAAAGGTTATTCAGGAGTTTAGAAAAAAAAACAGAAAAAATATGCAAACATATATTTAAGCACCATAGGCAAAAGAGTACTCTGTTGTCAGGACAGTCAAGGAAAGAGCAAGACACAGCTTATCGTCTTGGTGACAAGAAGATTGTACAGGCAGTTTAAGATGCCTTTTTCTAAAAAAGAGAAAACCAAAACATGTAGTGAGCCATGACTGCTGAAAATGTGACAGTACTCGCATATTCCAAGTTTCGTGTCTCCCTGATCTACCTATAATAGAGACACCATCATAATTTTTCTAGATCTTAATTCTAAACTTTTTACTCAGTTTCAGTAAATGAAAAACAGACTGTAAGTAGAAATCAGCTTACTTACATACATATGCAATTACTCCTAATAACTCAGGCTTCTACATAGAAATTTTAAGACTTATATGACAAAGCATAATTTTACTAGCAGGCACAGAGTAATCTGCCAAAAGCATACGCTTTTGCTGAGAAGAGACAGGGAAACCTTATATGGTGCTTAAGAATGTGTTGGTGAAGAGTTAAGTTTTTGTTTTTAATTTCTCCAGTTTTGAAAGGTACATAAAACCATTGTAAATTTACAGGCATGCATATATAACTTCCTCTTTTCATGATGCTTAAAAGCCATATCTCATCTAGCATAAGAGTTCCACCTTTAACAGGTTCTGACTCCCTGTCCCACCCCCTGCCCACATTTCATGCAATGCACACAAAATCCATGGACATGATGTATGTAGAAAACAGTGAAGGAACATCAGAGGATGGCATCACGGAAGCAGTTTGGGCCTGTATTTCCAAAGAGCTCAGGCTCCTGAAAACCTCCTTTGCTTGTTCCCTTTCTGCTTACTCCAGGAATTTCTCTACTCAAACATCTCTGTTGAGTTCAATCACAGGTCATTCCCACAAGGAAAAGATGGTCTCCAAAGTATGCTTGAGAATACCACACCAGGCCATAACATCCTACAGGAATGTTATGACTCCCTGAGCATTTTTTTGAAGAGAAATTGAAGTAGCTACACCTTAATTCAATCAGTAGGTAGGAATTATCTGGAGGCAGAGCTTCCCCATCAGCATTAGATAGGCACAGTGTTGCTTCTTCTCAGAAAAGCATCACAGAACCGGATGTGCATTGCAAAAGGTCACCTTACCCATTTCCATCCAGTTATTGCAGCACAACATGTATTTGACTTGCAGGCAAGAGATCACTGTCTCCATTGCACTACTTTTCCTCTGGCTGGATTTACTTCTTTATTTAATGAAATACAGAAATGCTATAAAAGCACTGGAAAGTACCTGTTCCAATGTTCTGTATGAAAAAAATATCTGCCTGAAAAGTTTTTAGTCCTTAGCAAACTAATAATATTGAATCATAAAACAGATGGTTCTTAAAGAGCTATAGTATTAGCAAACTTCAGCTCCAATCCATGTGATTGTAGCATTAAAGATCCAACCCACATGATCATGGAACAAAAGCAATCACAAGGCTTGGAACTTCTCAGCTTCTCACAAACTCAAGCTTTCCATTTGCGAGGTCATATTATATAGCTGTATCAAGATGCATTAGGGCGAGCAGTTCATTTGGAACCGGTTGTTGGCAGCATACCTCCCTATGCACCTCAGGCACATGGCTGCTCCTCAACATTTCCATGTCCCAAAGTACTTTATTCATTATTCAGCAGTGTTTCAGAGCTCTCTGAAATAGGAAGCTCACACTGGTCATGTTGAAGTACTTGTACCAAACAGGGCATGATGTTTCTGTATTTTAAAGCTATTTACTTAAAGGCAAAAGGCATCCTACTATATTTTATTTCACCTAGAAGAAAATACTTCACTTACAGAAGATCAGAAATAAACTGTACGTTTAATAAATCTTGAGCATACTCACACGGGAAGTCATCCACAAACATGGGGTCTATGTTGTGCAGCAGTTCCACTCTGGGAGAAGGTCTTCCTTCACTAAGAGAGATTTCAAAAGGAAATGTTAATTACCTTCTACAGCTCATTAGGATTGTGTAGGCTTTATTTTAAGGCTTTTTGTCATCTTAATCGAGAGTGAGCTCATAACTGTAAATTAATTATTATCTACTTAAATCTGAATGTTCTTTTCCAGCTTAGTAGCAACAGCTTTTGCCCCTATCAGTTTCCCCCAACTTCAGTGGTGTTTATTTGGATTATTCATAAGTTTACAGAGTACAGAATTCGCCCTACCAAAAAAGGGTTTTACAACAATCAACTTTAAGAATCAAATTTCGCAGCATAAGCTGGCATGGCACTTGCTGTGCTGTCTGCATACCTGAACAAGTGCTGAAAGCGTTTTGGCTTGGTGCCTCAAAAAACACCACAGGCATTGCTATCACACAAAGAAACTACCTTTGATTTCTAACTGAGGTCACAAGGATTACTTAGATACTCTGAATCTTCTTATGTTAAAAGAAAAAAATCATCCTTTCTTTTCTAGCCATTCACTACATAGGGATGTTGTGGAATCAGGCTCTGAACTTACCCAGAAATTTTCTGAGCTAAGTAAATTCCAGACCTAAAAAACTGAGTAAAGGAAATTTACTCTTCTGTAAGGGCAACAAGAGTAGGGAGACAAAACTAGAAAGAACCTTCGCTACAGGAAGACACAACAATAATTTATTATTTGACAGTGAACCTAAATACATCCTTTCAGAAATTTCCAAATATTTTAAATTGTTTTTCTTTCATTAAGAAGATTAACTTAAGACACAAAAATTCAACCAGGGCCCCTAAGCTGATTGACATTAAGGATAAAAAAAATCAGGTACTATAAACTGTAGTGGGGACCTAAAAAATTACAGTCATTTTAATATACAAAATATATAATTAAACAATTTATGTGTAATTTGAACTTTTCAGTAAAAAATAATGAATATTTCTCTATTACATTTCTAAAAACATTTCTGGATGTTAAAATTTTGAGTGAGTACAGAACTAAATAGGAGATCTAAAATATTAAATGTGTTCAGGTAGTACAGTATTGCAATTAATACAGAGGAACTACATTAATTAAGCTACAGTATTAGTAATAGAAAATGCCACAAAAATGTTTTTCCCAAAATGCGAATGAAAGGTTAACTGCATCCCCACTCCCCCCCAAGTATCTATTGTAGTCACACTCAACTAAGGAATGCTTGGCCTTACTTAAACAAATTTTATCTTACATTTAATAAATTCTAACTATCTCTATGTGCTTCGTTGACAGCTGTGGTCAAGTGTGCCTTTCACCATCTTTTCATAGCTAATAGTAACATGAACCAGTTAGCAAAAGTTAAACTAGAATTTGAAGTTAAAGTGTGTGATAGAGCCTGCAATAACTGCCTGAGAAGGTATTCTTACTTGGCAATTTCTGAGCTGTATCTACATTTTTCAGTGTATTTTAAAAGAAAGAAACCACCAGAGTTATGCTAAGTAATCTAGTATCTTCCACTAGAATCAAATACAGAAGAATGAAGTAACTTAGTCCTATTTACTTCTCATCTTTATAGATTCAATATTCATACTGTGCCATTCAGTATTTGTACAGGGCTGTGTGGTCAGCAGGGAGAGGGAGGGGATTCTGCCCCTCTGCTCTGCTCTGGTGAGACCCCACCCGCAGTGCTGCCCCAGCTCTGGAGTCCCAGCACAGGAAGGACAGGGAGCTGTTGAGTGAGTCCTGAAGAGGTCAACAAGATCATCAGAGGGCTGGAGCACCTCCCGTTTTAGGGCAGGCTGAGAGTTGGGTTTGTTCAGCCTGGAGAAAAGAAGGCTCTGGGCAGACATCACAGTAGCC
Source organism: Climacteris rufus (assembly GCA_013398175.1). Lineage (NCBI taxonomy): Eukaryota > Metazoa > Chordata > Aves > Passeriformes > Climacteridae > Climacteris > Climacteris rufus. Next base: position 25,999 of record VZRZ01000388.1, read on the forward strand.
TTTCAGTACTTAACGGGGGCCTGCAAGAAAGATGGGGACAGAATTTTTAGCAGGGCCTGTTGTGACAGCACAAGGGGTCATGGAAGGTCCTTACACTGAAGGATGGTCGATTTGGATTGGATATGAAGACATTTTTTATTATGGTCCTGCCGAAACACTGGGAGAGGTTGCCGAGAGAGGCAGTGGATGATCCCAGGAAACATTCAAGGTCAGGCAAACAAGGGCTCAGAGCAACTCGATCTAATTGAAGATGCCCCTGTCTAAGGCAGGAGGGTTGGACCAGATGACCTTTAAAAGTCCCTTCCAACCGGTCTTTTCTATGATTCCATATGAGTCTATGATTATACCAAGTGTATTCATAGTGTTCATTAAAGGTAATCATATCATTAAAGGTAATTTCCTTTATAACTTTTAACGTAGACAGTGGATATTATACACTAAACCTGGCTATTTATATTATTGTAAAGCTGATAGAACACAAAAAATAAAGATTACACTTGTATTAAAGCAAGTTTTTCATGCTGCAGTTGTCATTATTATTAAATCCATTTCTGTTCTGGTATAAAATATTGGTATTACTAACCTGGAGATGTGATTTATAGATAACCATAAGCTGTATTCCCTGAATCTTATGGTATCACAGCATTAAGCTCTGTAGAGCTATCATATGGCTGATGCCTTTTTGAGACACCTAAAAACAGAAGCCAGACAAAACTAAGTGAAATTAAAGCGATTATGGTTTATTGAAGGACCTTCGGGTACATATACGGCAAGCAAAGCCAACAAGAGGCACACCCAAAATGGATGCATGATATTGGACTTTCATACTTGTATAAATTTGGCAGATTTGCTTATTGGGGTCAATCCTCCAATTACAGATCCAGGTAATGAAGTAATTTACACCCCAGGTTTGGCCCCCCTAGCTCACTTTTATTTATACTTCATGATGCATGGGACAGCGAAATGTCCTTGGTTCCCAGGCCAAGAGCAAGATCTCAGGCATGTGTTTTGTCTACAGGAGTGGGAAAAACATTAGCTAAGGCTCTATATGGAGTTTAGGGTTATACAATAAAAGACTACAGGGCTACAAATATATAAAAATATAAAAGCTAAAATCCTAAGGCATCGTGGCACTGAACTGCTTTTCAGTTTGAGTGAGTAATTCTTGCTGTGTACAACATGGATGTTTATAACCAGCATATATCACAAAACAATAGCCAAGGAATTTGGCACTCTATGTTGATAAAAACATCTGTCTCACAGCTGAAGACATCAGGAAAACACAAACAATATGCTGGGCATGACAAATGGGAAATTTACACCCATAACAGAGTTCCCTTTCCGTGGAAGTTCCTTAACTCTGTCCTCTTTCCCATTTACAAAACTCCACAGAGACACAGACTCAACTACAGATTCACCTTGGCAGATGTTCTGCAAGGGTATTTTGCATCAGGAATATAGTCTAGCCAACAGAGCTACAATAACAAAGCAATAAAATTCTCTAGGGAAACCTGCCTTTGTATTTTCGTAGCTGCCAGTGTAACCATATCTTACAATGCTCTAATTTTAGAATATTTATTTTTAGACTTCAATATTCTAATACGTCATTCCTCCCATTAAAAATGAGGAACGTTTTTTTCCTGGTTATTATTCTACCATGTCTGATGGTAGAATAATTAAGACACGTTTTAATTATTTAGCTAAGCAGTTAAAAGCTGCTGTTTTTCAAAACAGTCCTCTATGTAAGAACAGCTTGAATGAAAGTATACTGCCTAACTTTAGTGTTGGTATGAGAATCAGCTGGTTCATGCTGAGAACGTTGCTATATCTTCTGATTTGCAAAGCTCTTAAAACATGCAGAAACATATTATTCATTACTGAGCGCAAACAAATATCTACATGCAATCTCTCACTTTTGTTGTTGATAAACAGCCAGAAGGTGTCCTTGAAAAGGAATCCAAGGTTTTTCAGTGTAAATATGTTTGTCTTACACAAAAACATTCTCAGTGTCACCAAGCAAAATCTGAGCCTTTATAACCTTGCCATATTTCTCTGGGTTTTATTTGTAATGCTTTCCTAAAATAATTATACCTTGAATATGTTGGAAATAAACATTACTGTCAGATTTAGACTGCTCTTTCTTCAGTGTTAATTTATATCACAATAATGAATTTTTTTTAAACAAGTGCTTAATTCCTAAAACGAATGTAACCATTCAGTACAGAAGAATTATAGTTGATCTTACTTCCTTTACTTCACCCAATCAATTCTGATATTTACAATATTACAAAAATATAAAACTGAAGCTTGGCCTGCAAAATATACAAGTACAACTTTAGTCTCTGCTTGCTAATAAGCTTTGACAAAATAGGAGTTATTTTTACTGTATTTTATCCTGAATCTCTCAGTGCCTAGCATACTGCTTCATGTGCTCTACCATTTACTTTTCCATTTTTCTGTTAATGCAAAATAAAATATGTTCTCTGAGCATGGACATGCTAGACATGCAGTACTGAAAATCAAGATGTATCAAAAAAATGTATTAACCAAAGCAAATTTTTATGTAAGAAAAACTACTTTGCCTACTGTCTTGATTTCAATAAAGTAGTAAGCATCTGGAGAACACATGTTTCTTAAAAATGCAAGTGCCTTTTGAGATACTTGTTTGGAAATATGCAGTACAATTCAGACTCCTTGACTGGTTGCATTTTAGTATTGCTCTTGGTATTTGTGCTAGTTTGACAGGGTCTGGTTTTTTGGTTGTTTGGTTGTTCAGTTGTTCAATTACTATTTTTGTAAAATATATTAGTGATATTATAACTGTATTTTCAGAAATAATTTGTAATATATATATGGTTTTAGAGCTGTATTGTAGTCTTACCTGTGATAATCTAAGGCAATACAAAAGGGCAATCTACTATGATTTATTACTTATTTATGAACTTTTATGAAAGGCTTATACCTGAGATTGGAAAGATCTGATAGCTATCCAAAAATAAGTTGACACCGTGATACTACGCTAAGTTATTTTCAAAAATAAGTTAGAGACATTAAAGAGGATGTTAAATTTCATTTCAAAGGTACTTGGAAGAAAATTAAAATTACATAGTACTGGTTTCATTATATACTGCAACAAAATTTTGCACAGAAAAATAGTCCAAGAGCAGGGAGGGGGCTCTTTTAACAGCCCATGCTAAGGAGTATCCAGACTAGCATGCCAGAAAGAGCCCAGCCCATCTAGGCCAGTTCCACTGGACAGGGACATCTGGAGACAAAGCAGTGATGGCCCTTGGGGACTCACAGAGGCAGAGCAGGACACAGGCCCAGCATCAGAAGGGTACAAACAGGCATAACCAGAATCACCATTACCAACCTAAAAACACAGAAGAAACTTGACGGACTTCATAGCTGGCATTCCTGGGCCTTTGCACCATAGCAATAGATGCTGGGCCTACTATCATGTTAATGTAATTCCTAATTTGGACCACCAGTCATTTAAAGTCATGATAGAAAGTTCATTTTGGTCTAGAATTTCAGAATTTATACTTAGGATTTAAAAATTTAAGTTGAGTATGTGTGGTTTGTATATGTTACCACATTTGTATAGTATATAACATTTAGACATAGTTATTTTCAGTAGCATTTATTATAAATTATTTAATTATATTATATTATATTTTATATTCTCACATAGGTATCATATTAAGACCACATCTTTTAAATACTGATCATTAATAGACAGATATCACTGAAACAGATTCAATATTTTTGTGACTTCTGAGAATACCTGTACTGTCACTTTTTTTTAAATATCTAAATTAAGTTTCCAAATTTATGATCTCTTTCCTTTTGATTACACACATATGAAACAGCAGGCTCATTATTAAAGTTCCAACCCCCTCAAAAAATCACAAGAAGCTTCTGCAGCTATTTATATTAGACTCTTCTGGAAAAAAAGTAGATGTGATACAGTGATTGGCTATTAATTTCCTTTTTTCAAATTAGTTAGAATCTTAGCAAGTTACAGTTTCACTCATTATGAGCCATTTGGTCCCAGAAAAACAACATATTTGAACTTTTCATCAGATGACACCAAAAGGGCACCATGCCTTCATTGTTTGCTATCCAATATTCAAGTGACCTTTTCAATTATGGTCATGAAATTTAATACACTCATTTATCCTGATTATGTGGGAAAATCATGTGAAATTTGACATTTTGGCTGCAAGGTCAGCCAAGGAGCAGCCTAACCATTAAAAAACCTGACTTGTTACCTATCTGTACAGAGACCCTCTGTTTGACACAACTGAAAACACTGGTGGTCACCTGCTCCCTGGCAGTGCCAGTAAACATTGCATTCATTCCCTTCACAAAGAGAGAAATGCAAATGTCAGTAGTGTGCTGGCACAGCTGTACCTATCCCTCCCAACATGTAACTCTCCTGCCAAAGTAACCTGATCTGAGAAGAACAATCCATTGCAAAAAAATACATGGTTGAAACTGAACCTAAAGTAGGCAGGAATTCTAATTGTAGCTGGAAAAAAATCACAGTTTAGGTGTACCCTGGACCTTGCTGATGCTAAATTTTCCCACAGGAACACTGACAAGTAAAACATTTTAGTTTTTCTGGCTGGATGGGAGTCTACATTCCTTCCTGGTAGTTAATGATCCCTGGCCTCAAATATACATATCGTTATCTTCTTCCACTTAGAAGAGAGCCATACAGTACACCTGGGCACAAGGCCATCAGCTTCCTGTAAACTCCAGCTACCACAGAAAATCATCCCTTAGCTCATCAGAAACAAAGGCACTAAGAATGAAACAAATCACTAAGAATGAATCAAGCTAAGCTTACTAGCATCAAAGCAGGTAATCCTACAGGTATAGACAAAACAATCTTGAACTCAAGAGATGGGATTCAGTTCTGGGAAGGTGTGGGGTGTTTGGGTTTGGTTTTTACTTTTTGTTCTTTACTTCAGTGTCTATATAGAGCTAACTGTGGATGGGTACATGGGTTCAAATCTGCCTACTTTAACTCTCAATTTCTCATATCAATCCCTAACCTGAAAAGTGCCTCTACTCACGCTTGTTTAGGAATTGCATTTAACTCTTGTAATTCACAATCTCGCATACTAAGACACACAAAAATCAGTGTTATCTTAACTCATTGTGCAGAAAATTGCAAAAAAATCAGCAATTGCTACATAAATAACTTGCTACAGCTATACTTCTTCCTGAGAAGGGGTTAAATGGTTATAACATACGTAATATAATATAGTCTACCTACTATAAAAATAGAACAAAGACTACCAAAAGAAACAGAACACTAATCCTCAAATGAATAGCACGTAGGAAACAGAACTGCTGGTCGTTTTATTCCACTTAGCAGTATTAAATTTTCCATCCTAAATAATTTTTATGTGAATTAAAACTATATTCAAAGACCTACTAAAATAAATATAACTTCTACAAACACTGACAATAGGATTTAGCCCTATCAATTAATACCTTACATGCAGCACAGAAAAGGAAGAAACAAAAGAATTTAAAACCATTGCAGTTTTTGCAAAACTAAAGGTTGGAACTTTAAAGTTCTCCAGAAACTCAGGTGTTAGAGACTTTGTAATCCATTTTAATGGAATAAAAGAACATTGAAATAAGTCAGCTGGAGCTATGCTGCCTCTTTTTTCCAGTCATCTAAGCACATCTGCACTGTCCTTTTGAGTGTTTGAGCTTGCTAGAATCAGTCACAACATCAAAACCTCTCAGCAACCAGGTCAGCCCTACTTTTGTACTCAATCTCATGGGCTTTTTGAGACACTGGACAGCATGACGTGAGCTTATGCAAACTGTTACACTCTGAGCCAGCCTGACAGGTCCTGTACTGAACTAACAAAACCATCAAATCCATGTTCAGTGAGTTTAATGCCTGCACAGATTTCCCACATGTCCAATTCCAGATGCATACTGCAGAGACACCCAACTGGGCTCTGTAGAGAGCAGGGTTTGGTCCATAAAATGTACTTACTTATACTCCATGATGTGCAAAATCAGTTAACATACTTCAGGATCACAGAGTGTTCCTGAAAAAGGATACCGTGTTTGTGTGCTGTTGTGTTCATACTGAAAAATTCAAAATACTAAGTTAAAACTTGTATGGAGGTTTTGCATTAGTGATCAGGATTAAATTGCAAACTGGATCATTTTCTCATGGACAGCAGAGTTAACTGTATTTATACCTTCCCTTTATTTAGGGAAAGAACAGGTAATATTTCCCTCTCCTTTCCAGTTATGTTTTCCGGACTGATTAAATTCTTCTCATACCAGAATGCTGACTTGTTGATTTGACATGCAAGTTACCTGATAGCTTTCCAAACATCAAAGCCATCCAAAGGCTTAGTGCCATTGGTATGTCCTCCGGCAAGGTGCACCAGTGTTGGCAGCCAGTCAGAGATATGGATGAGTTCATGACTTTCTACACCTTTTTGTTTCAGCAAAGGACTTGCAACAAAGCCTACACCTCTCACTCCTCCTTCCCAGAGAGTCCATTTTCTCCCTCTCAGCGGCCAGTTATTCCCACCTGCTAAAGTCTGTCCTCCGTTATCTGAAAAGCAAATAAATAAAAAGAATTCTTGGTAAGAAAGAAACCAAACAATCCTCTCCTCAACATCTATTCATCCATTTGAAAAAATATTTTCCCAGTAAAGGTGTCATGCTTGACACAGAAGTACTTGAACAATGCTGTTAAGTGCTCACACAATGTTACACGTTCAGGGCCAAGTAACAAACACAAGTTACTTTTTAACATTTACAAATTAGAACAAGGAGAAGTTATTGCTCGGCAGAAATTATATCATACTGAAAGACAGTAATTTAGAAAGACTGTGCCTAGAATGACTTCTGACCATGATTCAAAATACCATTAGGCATCCAAAGCTTCCAGAATCAAAGACTTCAAAAACTGAGTTTCAACTAATTTAAAGACCACAAGAAGGGTCGCTATCAATGCCATTATAAGTACTCAGGTTTCCACAGTAGCACAGTATGCTTAAAATGCAAACTTGTTACTCTAGTCCTATTGTCCAGGACAAAACTCGCATGCTTAGTTTAAAAGCAGATTTTTTCCAGACTTTTAGGCAGTCACACTGATATATAAGGTCAGACAAAACAGAGTTTGTCAAGCAGAAGGAGACAGCCCTATTAAAATGCATTGAAACTAGTTAAAATCGCTGAAGCGATTCAGAAATATACTGAATTTATTGTTTGGTGAGAATAACATATAAGATGATAGCAAAGAAAGTTGAATCATGACTAAAGAAATATCTGTGTGAATTAGAGATAGCTCATGGAATGCTTACTTTTTAATTCTCTGACCCAGCTTCCACACTTAAAATAAAATCCAGATCCTTTAAGCTAATAGTAATGATTCTTTGAAGTTACTTTTAGTACTGTTATATAGTAGTTCTTGTTCAAACCTACTGTAATGTTCTCAGAAGAGTTGTTGCTGGCAATTCTGTTAAGTATAATTTTCCTCTAATTTAATGAGGTTAAAATTATTTTAAATAGTAATAATTGAACTGACATTCTGTGTAATTTTACACATTCACCTTGTACTTTCTGAATAAAAACCCAGGAACTTGAAGAAAGAAACAAGAAGTACAACACTTTACAGAAGAACTTTACTATAACTAGAACAAAATTACCATCTTCTTGGTTGACAAGCGTTCAAAAAGCATTTGGACAATACTCTTGGGCACATGATATGATTCTTGGGGATGGTCCTGTGGAGGACCAGGAGTTTGACTCAACGGTCCCTTGGGTCCATTCCACGTCCCTTTCAACTCAGTTTATTCTGTGATTCTGTGACTAAATAGGGATCAATGTAAACCTCCACTGAACATCTTTCCACTACACACAGAAGACCACTTTTGTCCTACAAAGGAATAAACCAGGAATGTCTGTAAAGACTTTGAAAGGTAGAAGCCTAGGATTACCAAAGCACTTGGTAAAAATAGAATTATTTCAAAAGTGTTAAGTGTTCTGTGGACCAACTAGCTTCCATTCAGGTTGCCCATGTGTCCTGCATTTTTGGATTAAAAAGAAATTAATCAAGAGCTCTAACATTATTTCTCACACAACAATGTTAAGTTCTGAGATAAAGCAGTTACAAGTTGCAATTACAAAAAAAACCCCAACATTTTCAACAATTCCTTCTAGTCGTAATGTAAACAGGAATTCCTGTCAGAGGTACTCATGGGACAGAGCTTTCAGTAGCTTTTAACCTTTGGTGGCCTTAGAATAAAAGGCATCTTACTATACTGTATTAGAGCACAGTTTGGACATACAGTGAAATCAGAACTTAAATATGTTAAATACCTTCTTTGCATCACAGACTACTCACTGTCTGTATCAGTTCAATAATAGCACATGAGGGTTTTTTTAATTCCTGATTATCAGCAACAAAGTAGCAAGGAAATTATAGAAGTAGGTGGTCTTTTTGAAGACTACAGAGAGAGAAGTGTGCACCTCTTGGGTTACAGTCAAATATTTACTATACTTACTTCTTCCTTGCTTTCTTTTTCCTTGAGTTAAAGACATTCACATTCTTACAGTTTCATTATACAATAAATTCCCTCAGACAAGGATTCTATCTAACATATATAATGAGAAAACTTCTGTGTTGTATCAGCATTCAGGCATAGTACACCAAGATTAAAAGAGAGGGGGAAAAGTTCTTGTTTTGATAGCTGATCTGATATGCATATAAAAAATCTGACATATGAAACAAGGTTCATCCCATTCATTTTGACTTCTCATTCTCACATTGCTAGAACATTACTTTTTCCTTCCTCAGGAATTCATGTTCAAATGGCCCTTCCTGTGTAATTTCTTGACTGAGTTATCAAGAAAGTGCTGAAGGAGGGAAAAGGATGGTTTCTGTTTTGATTATTGAAGTTTCTTTCCTTTCTAGGTAGGAAGAACAAAACTGATGTGTCACTAGCAGTTTATATGTAAGTAACACCTTACATATGGTCTGAAATATTATGGAGGATTTAAAGTATCTACAATTTGTTAAAGAGGAGTTGGTTACATAATAAGGAAAGACCATAAATGAATCTGTATCAACAAAATATAAAGCTAACCACTAAATAATAAAGAAGGAGATGGAATAAACAAGAAGCCACTGATTGCATGGTGTGCAATGACAGACGTGGCAGAAAGTCCACTCAGGACTGTAACCGGTGTTCTGGTCGGTTTTACCCACAAAGTATGTCTAGACAGCAAGAGACAAAATGGGCACCAGCTGTGTATGTGTGTGTTCAGGTACATCTGCTCTAAGACTGAGATGAGAATGTACACAGTGACACTAAAAATTTGCATGGGTTCAAAAAGCCACTGGAGAAGTTAAAGATAAAAAGGTAATTTATAGTTCTTACATGAAAATACATAACTTCAGTCTCAGGAGTTTCTTCAGCCACAAACTGCTGAAGGTTTGAAAGCTTTCACAAAAGTTTTGGTAAAAGGCACAACTGCTTAGTCCCAGCAGACATGTGCCTAGACATGTGCCAGCAAGCACTGCCATAGCGAGAAGGTACTTGACTAGACAGATCCTTCATCTGTGGAAGTACAGCCACTCTCATGTTCTCCCAAGTAAATTATTCCTTGCTAACTCCTTATGCTATTTAACCAAAGTATCTCAAATATGGAACAAATTCTGAAGTCCATGTGGAAACTCCCAGTAGTTTAAAATATACACTTAAAATCCATTTAGGTATGAGACAAATGAAATCTTCATTCCTTCCCATTCTACACTGGCTTTATATCCAATTCTAAATCCATTTCAAAACAATATTTTCTGAACTATCATCCATTTTTGCAATTGTGTCTCTCCATGACTTATCCTAATACCTTACCTCAGAAGATAGCCTCCATAGCAAAGCTTTTGGAATCAAGCTACCTACACCTTGTGACCCTGGTTTATAACATTGCTTATGATTAAAGTTTCAGCCTTGCTACTTCAGCTGAAAATACAACCTCCCCCAGGCATGGAACTTCATTACCTCTTTGCTGGAGACAACCATCAAATATGATTTTCATTAAAAACACTGAAATAGTGTGGAAAATGTAGTGAGCATGTTTCCTATCCATAAGAACCATTTTTTGCAATTACATCTATATAATTTAGACTTCAGCACTACCCACAACATACTATGGGCACTAAAAATGTCATAAAACTAACCAGTCTTTGTCCCTAAAGAAAGGATGAAAGGGGAGCAAATAAAGCTCTATTTAGAAATTATGCCACTTGGCATAAGCATTACCTAGCTAATTTGTGTAGCTTTCTTGAATGGAAGCATCACACATTTTTAAAGAGCTTTTTTGCTTGCTTGGCTTGGCTTGCTTTGATAGATGTTTAGCTACCTTTATTTTCTCACAGCACTAACCTCTCTTCTGATTATGTGGTACTGTAACACAAGAGGGTACCAAGATGCTTTGTTTCCATTCTGGTGGAATATTCTTCTATGAGGTGAAATTTGTGACAACAAAAGACAACAAAGGGAAGAGACAGTCTCACTGATGAAGAATGGGCTGAAACAGAATTTGTAGCAGGAGCCGCCACCACCACCAATGAAAAAATGCGCAGCACATATATGCTGGGTAAATGACAAAATGAGTGAATAAAGGACAGCAACAATCCTGGCTTCTTTAAAACACAGTTTCCATAAAAGTTGAATCAACATCAGTCTCAATGGAATGAGTTGAAACAAAAAAAATACATCCCAAAAATACCTCCATCCCAAAACAATTTGGGTGAAAGCAGGACATATTTTCGACACAGAAATTCAGAGAATATAATCTATTCTCAAAATGCAGGTGTTTGCCTATCAAACTACTGTGGTTCCCTTCTTAAAAATAATGAAGAGAAAGGGTTATTTTTAAAAATGTTTGTAATAAAAACCTTTCAACATAAGAAAAATAGATGCAAAGTAAAGCCTGTGTGTCTTGAATATACAATACAACTTAAAAAATATTCTTCTTATAAACATCTGCTTCTGTAATTAATATTCATTGTCATATACATAAGAAAGAGTTTAATTTGCTAACTCTGTAATTTCTAAACTGTAAGAGATGCTTTGCAGGATTTTTTAAAGTAATCAATAAACTAAACTAAACAGAGAGGCCCTTCTGTTTCTCTGAAATACTTCTCTGAAGAGTTGCCAGCTGCCAAACATTTTGACTAGGGCAGTGTGTATATATACAGTGATGTGGGATGTATGTAACTAGTAAGCAGTTTAATAACTAAGACTTATTTAAAGTAGAGATGGACAATAAAAAACAGCCATAAAACTATTCTGAGAGCAATAACTAATGAAGCATGGATTTAAGTCTTCAGATGGACTCACTGTTTTACAGAATTAGGCTGGAACTGAAGCAACAGCCTGCTTTACACTGTGAAGATAACCCACATTGGAAATAGATGCTCACAATTGTGGAGAAAACTTCATTTGGGATTTGTACCTCTAAAAAAGGCAAAAGTGTTGACTTAAAAACGAATTCTGACAAATGTCCTTCCCAGGATCCTAAATAACTCTTGCCTGCGTGCATTCCTTGCCAAGACAAATCCACAAGAGTTACTGAACTTAGGGGCAATATTAATAGTGTTAATAGATTTGTTAAAACTTCAAGCATCAGAGTTCACCCCTCTGAGAAATTCATTTTAGACTAACCAATGGGCTTGAAAGTTATTTTTAGGAGAAGAAATTAAATGGAAAGAAGTACTGTAATATTGTAAAAGGCCAAGAAAGTAAGCTTAATCTTCTCCAGTTGTTTGCATAAAAGAAATCGCCATTGTCTATGAAGTGAAACAAAAAACTTATTAAAAAGCTATAAAGAGACCTTTATGTTTTCTTTTTTGGATAGTGGGCAAAACACTACAATAAGAGTTTCCAAAAACCACCTAAGTACAGTATGGCAAACACCCTCCATGATGTGGACAAGTGGACCAAGCGACTTCCCCCCTGTGACTTCTACTGCCTGCACAAGCTCTCTTAGCAGCTCTTGATCACAATCGTGCCTCACATTAATGGTTTAGAATAAAGGTACTATTTTCTCTGCAAATAGGCCAGAAATGAGTCTTCGTTTAAAGATTTTCCTTGCTGCTTTTTTTGTCAAGTCTGAGGGCTTAAGTGTGTCAATTAAAAATTGTAAACAGTACATTAAAACTTTTGCTTTTTTTTCCCCCAAAGAAACATGTCTTCTTGTATACCTACCTATTTTGTTCCAACAGACCAGGCCTTGTTTCAATTATACTACAGAAAAGTGAATTACATTTTTTTTCTTAACAGAGCATACTTTTTTTCTTTCCCTTGTGACCACTCAGGTTGCTGCATTCTTTTTCAACCACAACTGAGCTACACCCTACAGTCCTGTTGATGTGCCTGGCAAATTGTTCTAGACAAGCTCTTCCGAGAGGGCTTCCTGGAATTTTTCTGAAGATTCATGCAGGACTGTATTTGGTGCTGTTAATAAGCAGTTTTCACTTCAGCATTTCTCTTCAGTTTGCATTTTCTTAGTTCAAATAATAAAGAGCTACCCATAAATCTGACCAGAAGAAAAAAAAAACAATCACTCTTGCAGACTACAGTTAGTGCAAATTGTGTTAGACAGTGAGAATACCTCACAAACATATGCAGCATTTACACAAACTGTCCTTAACTTCTCTTTATTCTAAACCTTCTATTCTGCTAAGATGATATAACCGTGTTTAAATTTGTGATGCATATTATACAACCTATATTTCAGTATCAGAACTGTAATTCTGGGGCCTAATAATCCTAATTCTCATGGTAAATTTAACAACTGTTTTTGGCATTTGTAGAATGAGGAGTGATATGGAAAATCTTTATGACAAAAACTTTAGAAAACACAACAGTAATTAATTCCTACAAGAAAAATAACAGCCTTACGTGAAAAATAAATCTCTTTTAGCACAGCACTGCAACAGGGTAAGTATTTCTGAACTGTTTTCCTTTGTATATCGAAGAGCACAACAAAATCTGCATAAATTTTAGCAGTAAGTAACAGAAGACCAAAACTGCTTGATATCACACACACAAAATTAAACATGTAATGTATTTTATGCTAATTAAGTTTATAAATAGAAATACTTCCCTTGGATACCTGCATTCATTTTATAAAATAGCTATCCCAAAATTCAATACATTTGCATGTATATAAATCATTTATCCACCGAGCAAGAAGAAAACAATCAACATTTAGGTTTTGCCTGATTAGGAATCAGTCAAAAAAAACCCAAAACCAAACACAAACAAACAAACAAACAAAAAAACAACAAAAACCCAGAGAGAAATCAAATACAATGAAGTGCTGTGTGCCAAGAATCTTTGACTATGAAAACACTTTTTTATCCTACTCAGAACACAGCCCAAATAAATAATTTGAAATAATATATCTGCAAGGACAGAGAAATAAGAAAATTCAGCTTTAAGTATCTAGGACCATAGAACTAGATACCATAAATCAATCTGGTATTTGTTTACCATGTACTGATGATAACTTTAACCAACCATTAGAGTCATTAAAGATCTAGCATAATATTTCTGGCTTCTGGCTACCAACACCCAGGTCTCCTTTTTCCTGTAAACAGTTACAAAACACTGGTCAAATAGTCCTACTGTACATACAGTACTTGTCAAATTCAACACTGGCATGCCCCAGCTCTTTTTTCTTTTTTCTACCTGTACTTTAGCTCCTACTCTTTTTTGAATTGATTAACTTTTCCAAAGCTGCAAGAGAAAACTTCCATGCCCTTTGATTTCTCCTCAAGGGCCCCTGCAGTAAGCTGATCTAGCCCACATCTGTCTGATATGTAAACCATGCCAAGTTCTGCTTGAACGCCTTGTCTAAAGCCACACAATATTTTTAAAGTGAGTACAGACCAGAAGAAAAAACAACAACTTCAATTTATTTTATAATGCAGAGTATTTCAATATGTTATCAAATCAAAGCATCTTCAAAATTAGGAGAAAAAAAGGAAGCTTTTAAGCTTCTGCTCCTCCTGAAACTAAAGGCTGCTAACATCCTAAAGCCATCAGCTACATGTAATCTAGCAGGAGATATATGCATAAAAAGTTTGAAAGGGAAATATGGTCAATAATAAATCCTGTTCCAGTTTCTTGCTTCTGATTAATACATTGACGGCTTTGTGAAGACAAGAGTGAAACTAAAGTGGTTTCTCTTTGCTAAACAGAACAGAGTCCCTCCTATATGCATCCTTTCTGCATTTAAAATAAATAAATGTTGTAACTCAGAAGAATATTTAGATATTTAGTTTCCAAGTGCATCCCCTGTCTCCATAAAAAAGTGAAGAGATATGCCCATATGGTAGACAGACAACAATAAAAGGAGGACTGTATAGGGCTGACATACGACCACAAGTATGCTGGGAAGCACTGAATTTTACACGTTAAATTTTCTAAGCGCACATACTGTCCAATAGCTGGCAGCTCCTAGGTGTTTTTATTCAGTAAAAGCATTTGGAAGTTTATTTAGAATACATTTGGGTTTCTTCCTCTGCTTCTGGAAGCAGTGTGACTCTCTTAGAACAAACCTAGTGCCATTATCCAAATAATATTATTGATCTAATTAGGAGGCATATTTATAGCAGCTTTTGAAAGAAAATAGCAGGAAGCAGGGCTGCTGTTACTGTGCTTACAAATACTCTATAAGCAGCAACCGGTCAAAACCAATGCATCCACACCTTCAGATGCACGGAAAATATCTGACCTCAGACCTGCTACATTTGCATTTTAGACTGCAGTTGTAAGGTAAGAAAAGAGGATCCCAGGTTTTCCTTGCTCTTGCCCTCCAATCTTCCCTGGGGCCAAGGTTCCTCCTGAATGGATTAGGCTCCTCTTTGATTTCAGCTGAATTCTACACTTTACAAGACCTTACCAGCTCTGTTCTAGAGTAAAAAGCTTCCAATAATTATGTTCTTACATAAGAAAATCTCGTTGTCTACAGAAAAAAAATGAATACTGTGAAGACAGGAGCTGGTGGAAAACTAGTTTTACATTTATTGCTGATCAGAGCCATATACAAAAGAAGAGGTCCCTGAAGTCACTCCACATGAAGCAGAGGCATTGAGGTGCACATGGCCCTCAAGGAGGCTGACAACCTTAGGATATCATTATTTCTCTTTTCTCCAGTGTCATTTGAGGGGAGGGAAGAAATTACTACTTTGACCTAACACCCTTTTTGTTTCCTTTTAAAAAGTAAAAAAAAAAAGAAAATAAAACCAACCAAAAACCCTACTTCCAGTGATAAGAAGCTGCCAAAACTTAGAATTCAAATGCAAACACAGAGACAAATGATCTAATATACAGGTATTAAAACCTCAGGGTTCTTCCCAGAACCCATATTTTCCATCCTAATATCCTGCACCCCCTCTTTCTTGTACTTGAGAGGAAGCTGCTCTGATTGCCTTCTATCACTCCTCTGGCACACAATAAACAGAGCAATCTGGAGATAATTTAAGCAGTTTAGCACATCAGGATACAGCTGGGAAAGGTTTAGGGAGAAAAGCTGGGGAGGAAGAAGACAGCTGCACACGATCCAGACAAGCCTGCACACAGGAAGGCAGTGCAGATGAGCACCTTCCAACACTACCACCTGCAGATAAGGAAAACTGCCCCATGATGAAATGTGGCAGCACATGTGACAAAAGCCACAGACACAGAAGTTCAAGACTGGTGGGAGCAGCCTGAGCCGGCCACTGTCTGAGTCACACTCCCTTGTTAGGGTGAGCTTTTTGGTTCACCCCCAGCATCCCTTTCAGGGATGTAGTTTACATGTTGCCGTTCATTGGATAGTTACTGTATTACTTCATGTTCTGTAAAAGGTTAAGTTCTGGAAACTTCGTTGCTATTTGGTTCACTCTTGGTTACATGTAAATTCTTGTACTACAAGTGGTTACTTTCCCCTGCTTGTGTCCCTATAAATATGCCTGTGTTTTCCCCTTGCTTGCCTTTGGTCTCTGACTGCTTCAGCTCTTCGTGATCCTCACGCCACTTCTCCCAGATTCCTGGACCCTCTCCTGCCTTTCCTGCTGCTTGTCTCTGGGAAATAAAAGAGCTGGAAATCACACCAGGGCCCTTCTCTCTGGCCTTTATTCTCGCCTGCACCCACGACATCGGCCTAGGGCTTTCTCTCATTCAGAGGAGCCAGCACTAAAAGAGCCGCCGGAGGAAACCCTGTGTTTGGGGAAACTGTGAGCTGCAGCCCCCGCCATATCAGGGTCACTCCCCAACTACTGCTGACTGGCCTTGAGCAGGCCCCCCGAGCCAGCGATAATGAAACTCTCCAACAAGCCCAGGAACAGCAGGAACTTCAATGCAGCGAATTAAGAAGTCCACTCCTAAAAGCAGGAGTGCAGGGCCACTGCTTCGTGTAAGGAGTATTACAGCTGATCCTTGGTCATCTAGTAGTAAACCAACTCCTCCTGTGTGTCTCCCACTTTTATATTTCACCCTCTATAAGCCAGATATCTTTTTTTCTTCTTAAGTTTAGAGACACGCACTGGTTTTACACAGTGCAAATGATGACTTGATTCCGGCAATTGGACAGATTTACATCTGTTTTTCACATCACTTTTGTTTGAGAGAAGTGACTTGAGTTTTTAATCACTTGGGGCCCTAGCTATACCTGGAATAATTTCACTCAATTCACTAGCAGAAAGAAACACATACCTGCTGGCACAAAAACATAAAAATGAAACAAGAGTCTTTAGTTATTACTTACCACAGAGGACATTTCAAAAGAGCGCAGCATGCACCTCTGTAAGAAGTGTGTGTCCTTAAGCTAATTCTCACACTAAGCACAGAAACCACAAAAACTGGAACTCTTTACTCCAAAGAGTAAAGAAAATAATATTCTTTAAAACACTGGTCTAAACAGGGAGGATGAAAAAGGCTAATTGCTTTGTGATCAGATGGAACTATATTGTTTGCTGCAGGCTCTTTGATTCTCCTAGAGATTACAATGAAATGAAACAAGTTAATTGGACAAGGTGGAAATGCAATAATCTTTTATAGGTACATCCAGCACTGTCTAAGGCTCTCCCAACAGCCACCTCAGCTTTTGCTAAATGCAATCAAGCTTACAGAGGAGGAAGGGGGTTATTTTATAAGTTAATACAGTGACATAGAAACACAGGTAATGGAGAGTAATGGAAGTTTACATAAATAATAGCTGTTCCCTTTAATGATCGAAATAGTGTTATTAACCAGTTTTCATAAATCTGTTTTTCAGCAATGGATTATGTTTTCCAGGCAGGGAAATGGCAGATAAGGTATTTGCTGACTGAGCATTTCAGAATAATTTTTTGCTTGTTATTTACTTCTTTAACATCTTTGCTTGGTTACAATTAACAATGGTAGAATAACATACTGCTGAAGCTAAGAAAAAGCTGGACAAAACTTAACCTATGTTCTCCAAATAACAGGAAAAAACTAGTGTTTACAGTTGTGCCTAATACTCTCCTGTCCTTCAATTTGTCACATCAATCAATGCCACATTCAAGTGAGTGAAAAGGAACACTTAAATGCAAAATTTTTAACTTATTAATGATTATTTTATTCCAATTTTGTGATTTTTTTTCCCCAGCTACATGCCAAAACATGCCCTTTTTAATTACTCCCATGCTTGAATCTCTGCAATCCGCACCATGCTAGTTCAGTAAGGTCACCAGCAATTTCCTCCTGGAAAGATTCAACCTTTCTCCAACATCATCATCCTTGAACTTTCTGCCACTTTTGATCTTATTTCCTGAATCCTGAGGTTGTGAAATCTCTCCTCTTGGCAACTATCTAGCTGAACAGACCACATTCAGTCCTCACATGTACACAGTAACTCTCAGAGATTTTAAAGGGCAGTTGTTCATATGCACAACAGAAACAGCTGTAGACTTCAAAGGAATATTCAAATTGCATATTTTGCCCTTTATGGGCATTATAGTTCTGATGGTTTTGTGCCTAATGATCATTCCCTAGAACATTTATCCCGGAAATTCTATCATTTACAGGTTAAAGGTTTTCCTTTTCCATTCCTGAAAGTGGAAAAGAAGCAGAAAAATCCATAATGCACAAACAGATTCCTCTGCTCAAAGACAATATTTCACTATAAATACAGCTTTAGCCCTGGATGGTCAAATGACTCACAGTACACCCTTACTTTGGATAATCCTGTCATTTTCAGCAGACATCCTGCCTTCTTTTCTCTGCAAATTTCTTATCTAATGTAGTGGTATTAAAACCATAAAGTACACCTGCTTTGTGATTCAACCTGTGTGGTGGTGCCTTCCCTCAGGGGGGCTCGGAGAGAAGCACAAACCCAGCCTCCCTTTCCAGAGACTTCTTCGCAGTTCAGCAGTCTATTGGTCAGTTATTAGGTAATCTTTAATAATTGGTTGTTATTACTGTGTCCCACCCTGTAAGCCCCGCGTTACTGGATGTTAGTGTTTTCCACGCCCTGTTTCCTGTGCCTAAAAGCTCGTGTTTAGTGTGTGATTCGGCAGATTTTTGGTTTCTCTTGGACTATAATAAACCATCTACACCCCCACCAGAAATCTCCCTCTCCTTTTCTTCGTGCTCCAGACCGCCGTGCACTCAGCGAGCTCCTATCTGCACCTACTGAAGGCAGGCTATCCAGCCTGGGGCAGCGCCATTGGGATATCTGCTGACAGCGCGAGAGGTTCTGGCGAGCCCACATTCTGGGCCACTGGTTCCCGCGCGAGGGCTCGATCCTGGCTGAGATCGGATGGCTCAAGACCCTCTGAAGAAGCGGCGCTCCCAGCCCCAAGGCTCCATCGAGCCATCCCGAGGCAGGGCTGAGCGGGACGTGACGCCGCAAACCTGTGCTTGCCAAATTAATTTCTCCACTATTACTTGACATGCCTGATGCCACCAACAGTCATAGTTTATCATCTCATTTATATCATTGACCAGATCACTCACATGATCCTTCCTCAGTCTGCCTAGTCCAACCCTGCACTAAGAAGTATTCAAAGGGCTAAGTCCCTGCAAACAAGGGGTGACCAGAGGCAACGGTGGCATCTCAAGTAGTGAGCTCCCCCAGTCTCCACATTTACAGCTGCAGTTTTATCTTCCTCACAAAGTACTTGTGCTCTCACAAGTAACACATATAGGTAAGCCCATAAGTCACCTTTTCCCTCTACTCCCACTTCAGCAGGGGAGTTTTACTAAATCCAACTTCAGATTTCTCTCAGGATTATGGAATACATGACCCATTAAATTAGGCAAGGTCTTCAGGTCCATGTTTTCCCAAAGCCTGTCTCCTCATTTGCCTTAGGCTGTAGGAAGGTTCTGACTGAACTAATGCAAAGAACAGAGCTAAGTAAAAGCTCTCAGATCACACAAGACGTCAACAATCCCTAGAAAAGGCTGGTATGATTGCAAATGTGCTTACTCTTCACACAGTTTTGTCAAAATTATCTGTATTAATAAACTGAAACCACTGTAGCTATTTAAAATGTTCAAGCTACACAAGGGCACTTGGAGAGAATCACAGGAACCACATGCAGTCCGTGAGCAGCTAAGAGACCTCAGGGTCAATCACCTGTGAAAGAAAGGAGGTACCTGTGGGCAGAAAAAGTCCCTAACCTGAGCCCACATATCAGCATCACTGTCTTCACAACTATTCTTCCTCCTGGGGCATGCATTTTTCCTTTTAGGGTTTGATGGTTTTTTGGGGTTTTTTTGCCACTGAATTCTTTCTGCTGCCTTTGACTTTCTAATGAACTGTAACTGATGGTCAGCAATAGTTTCTCTCTCCTAGTCAATGTGAACCATTTGTGGCCAGTAAAACATAATTATTAAATTGTTTTAAACAAAGGCTTTGCTTTTTCAATCCATTGAAATCACTGGAACACAGCTTGATGGCAGCAGAATTCAAGTAGGCAGATATGAATTTATATCAACTGCAGTCAGAACTGCGACTATGTACAACTTTAGTGAGAATAGTAATGGAATGCACCTTTTGTTTTTTAACCCTCCTGAGTAGTGGAAGAATTCTGTTGAAAAAATTTGGACTTAACAAAAAAAAAGAAAAAAGCATGCAGAGGACATTTTTCTTAATATCCACTTGTTACAAATGTTTACTTGACTGTAAAATGTGTTACAATTCTGCAATGCAAATAGAATCGAACAGACCTACAACAGACTTAGTGAGATAAAACTATTAAAACTCTCATTAAATTCTGCATACCAGATGTGAACATATGCTATTTCATTGTTGATTCAATAAAGTGTACTCTTGCAAGATATCAGCAGAACAATGCTTCAATACATCCAGTTCTCTGCAGTGACCAGTAATAATCTTTTGCATAGTGTATAGACATCATCTACAATACAAGAAGTCAGTAATGAAAAACCTGCACTACATTTGCTGCATTATTTGGTTTTATGTGTTTTAGGTTGAAGCCATTTACTCTAAAATATAAGTGAAATTACTGCTGCAAACTTCTGGTTGTTCCCAACCAGTTTAAGCAACTCTGGAATCTTAATACAGAATTCAGGGTCAGCTCACTTCAATGTACACAAAGCTCTGGCTGTATTTTAACTTGAGAAAACACAATGGGAGGTCAAAAGTAAGAGCAAGCACAGGCAGCATTCCACATGGCAGCAGTGCTCGAAGTTCATATAAGTGGGGGTGTTCCTGCTTAAAGAGAAATGTAAAGATAAATGCTGTATTGTAACAGACAAATATTCCAGTCATAGGAGGCACATGAAGGCATCTAGAAACATGGAGATTTCAGAAGGGCATAAAAAGGAATGTGTAGAGAAAGCAGAGGAATTATTAAGACTGTGTTGTAAATAACTGAAAAAAAACCAAAAAAGGTACCTTCCAAAAGGAGGGGAAATTAGCTTTTTTGTTCCAACCATTATCACATCAGACATTTACATGATCTGATACACTCACCTATGGCCAAATCTTAACATCCACTGCCTAAAACTAACATGCATATGGATTTCAGTGTTTTCAGTGTTTGATATTTTTAACTCAAAAATCTGTAAAACATACGGTTTCCTTGGCATTCAGCATATCTATATTCTGACCATCTAAGTAAATTCTGCTGGTTTTACTCTCCCATGAATTAAGGCAGAGAGGGAAAACCTTACTCTTTTAATGCACACTAAAGTGATACTGCCCACGAATATTGATCCATCATATTATATTCATAGGAATAATACGAAGTAATGAAAAGGAAAGAATATGAAGGACAGTTGTGCAGAGCTTTTATTTGGAAGTTCTTAGATTCTTCTGTAGAGTTTAGCCTAGGAGCATACTTTAGTTCTGGATTATTCATAAATACATGAAACAGATGTATTAACCAAGCAATAGTTTATACAAACACATATGAATAAAATGAAAAAGCAGAGAAGGAAAACAGATCCAGAACATCTCAGCAGGTATCCAAACAACGTTTTTCAGATACTGCTCATATGACTACAGACATCTTACAACACCTGTAACTTCTTAAAAATTCTTAATCCAGACCAGACAACGCTATATGCTTCTTTCCCAAGTGAATCAATGACTGATTTTCCCTGTGTTTCTACAGGCTGTCCATGACTGACAAAGCAAGTCCCTTGGAAAGTCCCTTTTCCCTTGGAAAAGTAGTATTTCGAAATACATATGAAAGCTTTGGGTCAGATGGTTCTGTGTTTTTCCAATCAGTATTTATCAGTTACAATGGAAACCTAACAGTGTATGAATAGAAAATGTCAAACTTTAGACTATTTGCTTTAGTTCTATTAAACAATTATTGAAAAAATACTGAAACAAAAAATTGTAAAAAACTAAGAATTTCCATTTTGATACTTCGTGTGATCTTCTACAATATAACGCACTAGCAGAGTTCTCAATCCCAAGAGATAGGGGTCAGGCAAAGAGTGAAGTCAGGACCCTGAATTTTAGGGAACCAAACTTCCATCTCTTCAAGAAGTTAGTCAATAGGATCCCCTGAGAAAGTGCCCTCTAGGACAATGGAGCAGAATAGAGCTGACAGATCTTTAACAACACTTTTCAGAGAGGGCAAGAGCTCCTGAACCCCAGGCATAAGAAATCAGGGAAGGAAGGCAATGGCTGGCCAAATTAAATGCCAAATTAATGGCCAAATTAAAGGGCAAGACGGAAATGCACAGACAGTGCATTCCACAATATGGAAGTAGGAAGAGGTATTCTGGGAAGAGTATAGGGATGTACCAGGGCATGTCTGGAGCTGTGCATTCCTTGGTAAAGGATGTGAAGAATTACAAGGGCTTCTACAGCCAGGAAAGGAAGGTCAAGGGAAGTGTACACCTGCAATGAACGTGACTGACAAACTGGTAACAAAGAATGAGGAGAAGGCTGAGGTACTCAACAACTTTTTTGTCTCAGTCTTCACCGACAGTCTCTCTTCTTACACCTCATGAGTGGATGCACCACAAGAAAGGAACTGGGGAAGCAAAGTCCCTCCTGCTGTAAGAGAAGATCAGGTTCATGACCACCTGAGGAACTGGAATTTACATAAATCTACAGGACCTGGCAAGATGCATCCCTGACTCCTGAGGGAATTGACTGATACCATTGCCAAGGCACTCTCCATGACATTTGAAAAGTCATGGCAGACAGGTCAAGTCCCAGGTGACTGGAAAAGGGGAAATATGGTACCCATCTTTAAGAAGGGTAGAAAGGAGGACCCTGGGAACTACTGACCTGTCAGCCTCAACTCTGTGCCTGGGAAGATCATGGAACAGATGCTCCTGGAAGCTGTGCTAAGGCACATGGGGGACAGGGAGGTGATTTGGAACAGCCAGCAGGGCTGCACCAAGGACAAATCCTGTCTGACCAACCCAGTGGCCTTCTAAAACAAAGTGACTACATCAGTGGACAAGGGAAGAGCTACAGATATTCCTTACCTGGACTTCCATAAAGCCTTTGACACCGTCCCCCAAAACATCCTTCACTCCAAATTGGACAGTGTTGGATTTCATGGGTGGACTGCTCACAGCATAATGAATTGGCTGGACAGCCACAATCAGAGAATTGGTCAATGTCTCAATGTCTGGATGGAGATGAGTGATGGATGGTGTCACTCAGGGGTCTGTCTGTACAGGGACCAGTACTGCTTAATATCTTCACCAGTGACATAGACAGTGGGATCGAGTGCACCCTCAGCCAATTTGCAGACAATAACAAGTAGAGTGGTGCAGCTGAGATGCCTGAGGAATGGGATCCCATCCAGAGGGACCTGGACAAACTCTAGGAGCAGGCCCACAGGAATCTCAAGACATTAAACAAGGCAAAGTGCAAGGCGCTGCACCTGGGTCAGAGCAAACCACTGGCATCAACACAGGCTGAGGGATGAAGGGATTGAGAGCAGCCCTGCAGAAAAGGATTTGGGAGTACTGGTGGGTGAGAGGCTGGACATGATGTAGCCATGTGCACTCACAGCTCAGAAAGCCAAAGGTGTCCTGGGCTGCGTCCAAATGACCGTGGCCAGCAGGGCCAGGGAGGGGATTCTGCCCCTCTGCTCTGTTCTGGTGAGACCCCACCTGCAGTGCTGCATCCAGCTCTGGGGTCCCAAACATCAGAAACACATGGAACTGTTGGAGTGAGTCCAGAGGAGGGACACCAAGATAATCAGAGGGCTGGAGCATCTTCCCTACAAGGACAAGACTGAAAGAGTTGGGGTTTTTCAGCCTGGAGAAGACCCTCATGAAGACCTATAGCACTTTCCAGTACTTTATGGGGTTTTATAAGAAAGACGGGGACAGACATTTAATCGTGGTCTGTTGTCACAGGACAAGGGGTGATGGTTTTAAAAGAAGGTAGATTTAGATTGGATACAAAGAAGACACGTTTTATTATGAGATTGGTGAAACACTGTGACAGGTTTGCCCAGAGAGACAGTGAATGACCCATCCCTGGAAACATTCAGGACCAAACTGGATGGGTCTCTGAGTAAGCTAATCTAGTTGAAGACACCTCTGCTCACTGCAGAGGCCCACTTCTAGAGTCCATGATTAGAAGACAGTCTCTTCCTTTCCCACAGGAAGTCAAAGACATTTCATCATTTGGATACCTAAATGGGAAATCAGGGAAATGAACAGAAACTCATATTCACTAGGTCCTAGTAAAATAAAGAAGAAGTAAATTCCTTAATTCCAAAAAGGGAATTTCTTCCTTCCCTGTCCTCACATTTGATACATTTCCACTGTGCAACACCTGAGCTCAGAATGATCAAAGCTTATAAAAAACCAAACTCCCATGAGTTTGGGACTTTTTTCCCTTCTCTTCTTGTGCTATTGCATTCAGAAATTTTACAAGTTCCAACCAGCAACAGCAGAAACACACTTCTAATCCTGAAGTTTACAGCATCTAAAGCAATCCTACTCCTGTGCTGCTATCAGCCAGGCAGCACAGTTCCCCTAACGATGGATGAATAACAAGGGATGATGGATTGAGGACAGGTTTTTCCATCACCTTTGTCTCACTGTTCCAAAACAGGATGAGTCACTAAACTGGGCAATGGAAGACGTTGCTTCTTTCTCTCCTTCATGTAATTCCGGCTTTGATTTCTAATAATGAATTTTATTTTTCTCACTGATGTTGTAATACTTCATTTTAAAAATCAAATTCAACTCAACCTTGAATACTGGCAACCATGTAGGTTCCCTTAATTTGCAACAACTAAACAATAATGAGTGCAAAAAATATAGAAAAGGAGGACAGAAATAGGATAGCATAATCAATTCATCCACAGTTTAGCTCTATAAACATTTGTTGTATGTTACGTATTTCATGCCCCTTTGAAGGGCTGGGGCTTTATGAGCAATTATGCTCTTACAGTTAATCAGAATGACATGGAGGTCAGTGTGAAGGTCCATCCAACTGAAGCAGAACTGGAAAGTTAACTATGAAATTATTTCATATGTAACTTACAGAGTTTAAGAAGCCAATTTAACAATGGTAGTGTCTTGGTACTGCTGAAAACAGAGCATGTCCATTAACTAACATTGCCTTCAATATTTCTACAAAAAAGATTTCTGAAGTTTGCAACTAAAAATAAATAAAAGGAGTAACATGCAAACAACATCAGTCAAGGGAAAAAGACAGAATGTAGGACAAAACCCCTATCCCTATGCCTTTCCTCCTGCCTCCTATTTCAGATGGAGAGACTACAGAAGAGCCAAACCCCTGTAGTTTCATTTACATTAAGCGCTGACATCTCTATTCCGTAATGCAAACTTGCACTTTGTTAGATTTTGTTTTAAACACTATTGAAATTACAGAGGCCGTTAACAGTTCACAGTATTAAAAAGCAAAGACTGGGAACTACAAGCAAGACTGATTCAACAGTTTAAAACCTTCACAGTTATTTAGCAGATGTGATATCACCATGTATCATTTAATATGTACTTATTCAAAAATGAAGTGATGGATATAAGCAGGAGCCAAGTCTACTTCTCTACTAATAGGTCATGCCTAATATTCGTACGCAATTTTGAATGTAAACTTGTTGGAGGTTGAGGGATATCTTGGAATTTTTTCTCCATCACTGTTACTAAGCAACAAACAGCCAGGTAAATAGGGCCATCAACTCTTTTGTGAGAGATAAAAGGTGTGTTTGGGCAGGGCAGGGAAGAGCCAAGCCCACCGTTGGAACAGGGACTCACTCTCTCATCGGACAAGGGAAGAGGAGAGGCTGCTCTCTTGCTTTTGGCTGCGACCAGAGGAAATCCAACTGTGCCCTGCTTTCTTTCTCCTGGCTGGGTGAGCTTTGATTCAACTCTTTTTTTTGCCACTGGGAAGAGCACGTTTCCCCAGGCTGCGTTTTCTCGCAGCAGTTACCGGGAGAGTCCGGCTGCCTCTGCCGTCTGCCCCCCTCTGCCGCCTGTCCCCTAAGCACCCCCCCCCGCCGCCANGGGCCGGCTCCTGCCCCCTGCTGCCCATTTTTTTTTGCCGCTCTGAGCTGCCTGGCTGCTCTCCAGCCTGTCCGCCATTCCCAGCTGCCTGAGGCTGACCTGACCCTGCGCCACAGCGCCACCTGCAGCCGCTCGGGAGCCATCGCACCTGCCCTGCCTGGCCGGGAGCTCAACAGCGCCCCCTGCTGGTTTTTTCGACCGTGATTACACCGCACGGGAAAGTCAGCTGCTATTGGTTTCTGGTTCTATTTATGGTTGTTATTATTGTTATTGCTTGTTTATAGATACTAGTAAAGGACTGTTATTTCTTTTCCCCTATCTGTGCCTGAAAGCCCTTGATTTCAAAATTAAAATAATTCGGAGGGAGGGGAAATCACATTCTCTGTCCTAAGGGAGGGTTCAACCTCTCTTAGCAAACACCTGTCTTTCAAAATCAAGACAAAACTACAATCAGTTGCCATTATCAACAAAAAAAGCATGCAGTTAGCTCTTGGTTTGGGTAGGGGTTTTAAAACCTTTTTTAATTTTGCGTGTGGATTTTGTTTATGTGAAAGGAAATTAAACAGCACTTACTAGTGCCAGACATAATAAGAGCAAACAACAGACAGTATCAATGCATAGCTCTGTAAATTCATCTCATTTTTGACCTTCAACACTCTTGCTGGAAGTCTAGGTCACAGAACAGGACCTCAGAGCCCTTCCTTTGTGTGATTTCAGCTCATGGTTGTGAGTCACAGTTATACAGAAAGCACTGTCAATAACAGCAGTAAAGGATCACGTTTGGTGAAAATTTCTCCCCTCTGATCTTCACAGCATAAATAATACGTACTCTGTACATGTTCCAAGTGCAGAATTGAGATATCATTAAAAAAAAAAGGTACAGAATATACAGCAGAGATCTACACTGTGGATAAGAGACTCGCAGCATGAATTAGAGAATAACTTTGCCCTTAAATTGAACTCAAGTTCTTCCCTGCTTCCCCATACTGCATCTGCAAGATCCATGTATAGCTGTGTTTTTCAGTCACTCTACAAGTATGAGAGAAGAGCAATCCCACTCCCTCTGATGGTTAATACACAACACATATTTCCAGTGAAACAAACCAAAATAATTCAGTAAGATCAACTGATGAAAAAATATCTGTTGTGTACTTCAGTTGTATACTCACAGTGGAAAGAATAACCTTGAAGGTTCAATGTAAACAGCATTGAACTCTTCAGAGTGCTGACATTCGGTGTTTGATACAGATTTGTTTGTGAATGTGTGATGGAAGAACAATTGAAAACCTTTCTATTAGAGAGACAATAGAAAACAATACCTTCTACTATTAAATTCTTCTAATGTAACACTTGTTATGCTTTAAATACAACATAGGGTTTTTATGTTCCATCAAGGGAATATAATACCTCTCCTGCCTCAGAACACCATTTGCTGAGCAACTTTACTGAGCATTTACAGAGTAACTTTTATCGAGTTGTGCTCATATAAATCAACCTCTGCTTTTTTGTAACTCACCAGAACTCTTTATTCTCCTGACTTTTCCAAAACTGAAAAAAAAAAATAAAAAAGAAGGACAATTGATCTAATGGAAAAAAAATGCATCTCATGTACACAAGCTTCCAATAGTTACGGACTTACCCCTACAAAAGCTGCATGAACAATGCCCTTTTTCATCCTACTGAATTAAATTTTATTTTTCCTCTTCATACAGTGCTTCCTAGTACAGCTTTCATGATAGCAGCAGTCCTAGCACAGATGGTTTCAGTCGACTGCTTTCATTGTGAGCATTCTAAGTAACTAAACAGGCCTCAGTAGTTACAGACCCTGCTGTGTCAAGGTCTACACTAGCATGCACCATCACTAAACAACAGAGAAACACAGAGGGAAATTTTAAGCTAAAAACAGCGGGAATAACCTGACAAACTGTTCATATATCTGCAGTGAGCAAGTTAAACAAGACACCTCTAGGAAAACTTCCGATTTGTCCCAAAGACAGGAGAACTGAACTTGACCTCTGTTTGGGTGTAGAAAATTCTGATAAAAAGAATAAAGGCTTCTCAAACATTATTATGGAGAACAAACTAGTATAGTTTAACAGTTTAAGACAACCTTTTGGGAGCTGTGGGAAATTATTAAACATTATTGTTAACACATAAAACGAGCTGTTTTCAGCATTCATCTAAGTCTGAGAAAAAAATAACTAGCATAGCTATTAACATGCTTAAGTCAAAGTTTTACATAAAACTGGCCACCTTGCAAAACTGGGCAAAATTCATTTCCAAGTTTTATTTAAAGGGAACTTCATTTTAAGCAGTGGCATTTGCCATAAACAGGAAGAAAAAGTCAAGATTAAACTTATGATGGAGTTTTTAAATATAAAGAAAAAAAAGAAGCAAATGTCTCTAGCACAAGGTCACTCCCCATTCCGGTACTTGGCTTTGGAGTGTTAGATTTTGCATGGAAAAAGCTGTCTGGGTGGGGAGTGATTAATGCTAGATGGAAGGGAAGATAAATAAACATTTCCCACAAAACATTTTGAGTTTTCACAGGATTTTAAAAGGTGTGGGGGAAAGGGAGTCAATATATTGACTATCAACATCTTTCCATTTTAATTTTAAATCCATTCCCATCATAACATTTCCACTTTTGATCATATATTCTTAAAAATCTAGTCTCATTATTATTTATCTGCATTACATGACAGAGTAGGTATTTTTGTATTTCCAAAAACATTTATTCTTATCACTCATACTTCAATATGAAAAAAGCCTGATAAAAAAGAATAAAAGACAGCACTGGAATGTCACAGGAATGACACAAAAGGAAGAGCCAGAGACACCTGTTACCAGGATCAGAGAGAAGGAAGGAAGGGGGGCAAGACCCGCCTTCTTTATTTTTTATATACATTTGGAAATCACTATTCATTGGAGGAAATCAGTTCTTCCTCCCTGAATTACAGTGGTCAAAGGAAATGTCCATTAAAGTTCTTTGTCCATGAGAAAGGAATGTGAATGATAAGATACAGTTACAATAACATAGCCATGTTTACAGAGAAAACTGGGAGAAACTAGCTACAGAAAATGAAAACATCCAGGACTGCAAAAATCAGGGCAACACTGGAATACAAAACACCCAACACATGCATTTTTCGCTATCATTGACATGTAACAATTCTAGCTAATACAAGTACAGTGATCTGTCAGAACTTCTGCCTGTATAATAACAAGCTTAAATAAGCAAGAAACAGAAAAACAATATTAGAGAATATATGAACATAAACTAGAGTGATTGAAGGTGCCTGCAGCTAAGGCACCTGTATTTATTTCCACTTAGGAAGCAGCAGATGCTAAGGCAATAGATGCCCGGGCATCTTCTTCACAAGCAACACACCAAACCTCTCAGAAACTCCTGAAAGACTAATTAAAACAAGTCTCCAGGTCTGTAATAAAAAAAATCTGACAGCAATCTTCACATCACGTAAAGGGAAAAACTGCTCTACCCAATCTGTTCTTCAATCATCCTGGACAATCTATTAGAAGGCTCTCTGAAGTTCCTTACTAGCCAAAGTGAAGAAGCAGGAGTTCATTTGTGAACAGATGTGTCAAGGAGATAAAAAAAATGCCCTTAAGGAATCAATGAAAATCAGATTCATAGTTTCAAAGAAGGCACTGGAAATAAGAAAAAACAATCCTAGTATTTCATTAGCCAAAAGCCACAATACGCTGGCTGGAATGCAAAAAATAATAAAAACGGGTAATATGAAATCTTGTGGGAAAAAAAAAAACTAGGGCTATGATAGAGACTGTAAAAACATCAGTAAGTATGTCCAAAACAATCTCTGCTCTTATTAATCATAATTCTACAATGATAAAAAGACCATCTTTTGGAGTGAAAGCAGTCATCACTGTCACATGCTCCATTATGGAAAGGATTTATGCGGTTTCCTCTTAGCAATGTAAACCAAGGCTTGAAAAGCTCCACGTGTTTTGCTTTTCAAAGCCCTCTTATGGCAACTACCAGGCACTACAGTGCTAATCCACAGAAACGGCAAGAAATATTGGAAGGAAGGAGTTCTGCTCCACAGTGTTTTAATATAATAAAAAGCTGAAAGTTACATAAAGCAAAGGATAGCAGCTTTAATATAGAACTGAAATTAGGGGTCATATTTCTTTGCTTTAATGTTGGCAAGTTTACACCAAATTTTCTTGTAATACCTTGCAGAAACTATAAACACACCATTTTAACAGCAAATCCCCACTTCTTACCTCAAATCACAGTTCTGTATTTGAAGGAAAATTTGGACTATAAGCCTGTGTTAATAGTTCTGAGGCAAATTAGTACCACTTTATTGCTTTTTATGACCTTTATTTTAAATCCCCTATTTAGGGACACTGGTAGTTACAGCCTCCTATGACTGCTAAAAACAAAAATACATCCTATGTCTCATTCTCTTTGATTTCAAGTAGATAAAAGGCCATGGGTACCCAACATTACTGCATTCACTTTAATATGTTTTGCTTAAACAGGCAATGACTTCATTTTCACCAATGACCTCACTGGCATAGACTTACTTGTACGTGCAGTGCAAAAAGTGCTTCAAAAAACCAAATCCTATTCCATACCAAACCAGTAAAGGCTTTTCAAGCTACTACCTGATACACAAATATAACACTACATACCATTGAACCTGTTCATCTTTTTCTTATTTACTAAGAAATAGTAAATAGTCTATCTTTTAAAAAAGACACCAGAGGGCTGATTTACAGGATGTACTAATGGAGTCAGACTTTTCTAATGACAAAATAACTCCATTTTTATCCTGGTATCTTCATCAGGCCTTCATAAGGAGGAACTGAAGTTCTTCCACATATCTTACAAGGCTCTTTCAAAATGTGTAATATTCCCTCTCGTCAACTGGCATGTTTTCAAGGCAATCCCTCTTAAGCCATAACAAATAGGAAGAAACAGGAAAGAGTATAGTAAAAAATAACCCTATCACGAGATCAAAGATTACATCATGTCCTACAGTTTTTAAATATGTACACACTAAAAAAAAAATCTATAGTTTGGGGTCAACATTTCACAGTGAAGTAGTCAGAAGACTATGTTTGTTGCAATGCTACTTTCTATATCACACAGTAGGAAATGACCACCTGTAAACTATTCTTTTAGCGGGACTTTTAAAGCAGAGAGAGATGCAAACACAGAAGTGTGAATTTTGGCCACAACTAAAAAGGAAATAGTAATGAATCTAGTAAAATGTACCATAAAAGTAGGGCCTTCACTTCTTTTTCCTCTACAGAATTTCAACAACACTGTTACCAAACCACATAGCTTTCTAACAGAACAGAGAGTGCTTTCCTTATAGAATGGTTTAGGTTTGAAGGGACCTTTAAAAGGGATATAGTCCCACCTCCCTACAATGAGACTTCTTTAACTAGGTTGGGTTCCTCAGTGCCCCCTCCAACCTAACTTTTAATGTCTCCAGGGATGGCATATCCTCCACTCTCTTGGCAACTTGTTCCAGTGTTTCATCAACCTCATCATAAAAAATGTCTTCTTTTTATCTAGTCCAAATCTGCTCTATTTCAATTTAAAACCATTGCTCCCTGTCCCATTGCAACAGGTCCTGTTAAAAACTCTAACCTCATGTATTTTATAAGCACACTCTAAGTACTGAAAGGCTGCACTAAGGTCTCTTCAGAGGCTTCTCTTCTCCAGGCTGAACAACCTCAACTCTTTGGGCCTGTCCTAATAGGGAAGGTGTTCCATCTCTCTGATAGTTTCTGTGGCCCTGCCCTGGACTCATTCCAACAGGTCCATGTCCTTCTGACGCTGGGGCCCCAGAGCTGGATGCAGCACTGCAGGTGGGGTCTTACCACAGCAGAGCAGAGGGGCAGAATCCCCTCCCTCTCCCTGCTGGCCACGCTGCTTTGGATGCAGCCCAGGACACATTTGGCTTTCTGAGCTGTGAGTGCACATGGCTGCATCATGTCCAGCCTCTCACCCACCAGTACTCCCAAATCCCCCTGGGCAAGTGTGATGATTTTATGTCTTTAATGTTGCTCATTAAAATTATGGATAAACTTTATCATTCTCTAGATTCTCCTTTGCAGCCTTCATTGAAATCCTTAAATTGATTCTTAACCCCACAAAATGGGAAGAACTTTCTTGGAGAGAGTTCCTGATCACAGAGAAAAGTGTGTTCACCCTGCTGTGTCACACCAAGCAAAAAGAGCGTCTCCCAGTGCCAGAACTGCACTTGGGTCAGGGAGAGCAGCTTACTCAAGCAGGCATGTCCTCAAGAGCTGAAGGTAAATGATACTATAACCCTATGCTCATACTATAGCTACTAGTGCACACCAGGGCTCCCAGTTCCAAAGGTCTTGAAAGCTGACCAGGGAGATCTCACACAGCACAGCTCTCTGCATGAGATGATCAACTGCAGACCCTCTCATGTTTCTTTTCAGCCATGTTCTTAATGTCTATTCTGAAACACACCAGTTGCAAAAGCACTAAATAAAATATAGAATAACTGAATAATTTCACCCTTTTTTCCCCTTTTAGGGTGTTTTTTTAATGCTTAATGGTTACAACATCTGAGGTTTGAAACTGTGTCTTTATTGCATGCAATGCTTTATGCCTGTAATAGTTGCTTGAAGTGAAGAGAGAACACTCTGTGTTGGGAAAAAAACCCAATTCACTGTCCCCTGTCCTGCTTGATCTAAGTCCAATTTCTGTGCATTTTAATTATATCAAATTTAACTACTGGAATTTTAAACTGTCAATTAACTCAAAATAAGATTGGGCAGAAACTTGATTCTTCTGATTGTTTGACTCTTGCTGAAATATACCTGTAACTAACTGCAAAATAATCACTGTTAAAAAGCAGGCTAGACTGTCACTGTTCAGAAAAATAAATGTTCCATAAATGAAAAAAATAAATTCTTTTGTCATTCATAGTCTTTTTAATTCACTCATACCCAGCAATTCTAGCTCAGATGTATTTGGTTTTATTCCACAATGTACTGAATAAACAATACTGAAATAACTCTACCAAGATCCCATCAGTAAAGACTGGACTTTTTCCATATGGAATAAATACTGATATCATTTTCCATATGTCTTTTCTTACTTTCAGCTCTAAATATAAAAACACTGCAAACAGAAACAGGCATAGTAGAGTTATCAAATCCTGCTAGAGCCAAAACCTGGACAGAAATGTAACATCGTAAGGCAAACAGGTTTGGACTCAAAATGAAATTCCAAGATTCTGAGTGCTATAGGAAGCAGCTGCTAAACTCAAAACACATCAGTGCATTTTCATCAAACCTTGGTTGAGTTTTTTTTGTTTGTTTGTTTTAGTTGTTTTTATTGTAGTTTTTTACAGTGTTCACAGAAAATTAATTTGCCATTTTGACAGCTGTAACATGTAAAGCATGGACAAAAGAGCAACTGTATGCATTATGGGCCACTTCCTACTTTCAACCAAACAAGAGCAAATATGTTCCTGAAACCCAGCCAAGCAGCTGTATTTCCAAAAGGTTCTGTTTCATTCTTAATTTGGAAACAAAGGAGACTGCTTTGCAATGTATTACTTGCATTACTCTAATAAACTAGAAACCAGATCGTATGCCTGTACATACAAAAACTTAGACTGCAATTTGGCTGACCAGACAGTATCATCATATTTTCAGATGTTTTATTAACAGATCTTAGTTTCACTAGGATGCCAATGAAATATTTCAAGTAAGACAAAAATTACGTGTCACCTTAAAGTAAGGGAAAGAAAAAGTTTTGGCTTCAAGTGCTTGCTGTCTGGCTGTTCATGCTCCATGCAACACACGGCAATTCACAGACTGGACAGACAGCTTCAGAACAGATAGATTTGTAGACAGCTCTCAGCAAGGCTTCAATTCTGACAGATCCTCAGTAACTGCAGTGTCAAGTAAGATGCTCTTAACTTCACTGCAGATTTTACAATGGTGTTTTTACTCCGCCAGGAGCATCCCTCATTTGCACAGACACTATTTCAGAGTTTTTGTCTAGTTTGAGAAAGCCCTAAGAGCAGGGAGAGAAACTGCTGTTTCACTTAAAAGTCCTGCTCAACTTTCATCACTCTTCAGTAGTTAGAAAGTATACAGAGGAAAGACAGAGGGACCAGATATTTCTGTATCCAGCTTGTTAGACACTGCAGCAAAGTTATTACTGAAAGAATACTTAGAGGAACTTACCAGTAGAGAAAACAAAAACTGTGTTGTCCCAAAGACCATACATTTTTAGAGCATCAGTAAGATTTCCTACTGCTTCATCCATAAGCGTCACCATCCCTGCATAATGGCGCCTCTTTACATCTTTTATGGAAGAATATGGTTTCAGGTACTCTTCAGGGACCTCGAGAGGTTCATGCACAGACTGAAAGGCGAGGTAGAGAAAGAGGGGCTGGAGTGGAAGGGACAGAATGGAAATTAGTTGAACATAAAGTACTAAGTGCAAAAGTTACTGCAGCAAAAGCAGACCTGATTTATCAACAGTGCAGGTAGCGTGTTTTGATTTTTTCTACATCTTCTAATCCCTGCACATATACAAAGAAAGCTTTGAAAAGAGTTGTGAAAGAACATCACGTCTACCTTTTATTCATAACAATTGTTAAGAATTTCTTTCTATTAAATGTCTCCCCTTAAACTTCCCTTCTCTTTTTAGAAGTGCAAACTACTTGCTAAACCATTTCTAGAAATTTATTAATTATATTATAATAAAAGAACTGGAGAAGAGTAGCAGGCCAGGGCCATGCAGCCAAAGTTGATTTTGACAGCAGACAAGACAAGTTTTACCAATGCTACTTCTCACACTTAGCTCTGTGCACACTACTGAATAGCCCTGAATTACAGTTTAAGCACAGGTCTCTCTAGTAATATTTCATCAACATTTTAAAAAATATTCTTTAATGTTTAAGTTAACAGCTGTTGACTGTACCTTCTCAGTTTTGTGATTGGCTATAAGCTCTATAGCTCTTTCTGTGAATAACTTTGTGGAGTACACATTTTTAAATCCAGTTGCAACTTCTTCTCCATCTCGAAAGTCCAGAGCACAGCGTGTTACATTCTTTGCTTTGATAAGGACGCAGCGCTCATGAGTATAATAATCCTCACTGCCCAGGAGATAGCCTAGAACAGGAAAAGATGTCAAATGAGCAGGCCAACATCGTGTCACATAAACAGATACATCAGGAGCAGAAAAAACCTCAAACATAAATGTCAAAACATTAGTGGGTTTGAGCTAAAAACACTAATTCAACCCAGGACCACCTACAGTGACATCCCTGAGAGGTCTAACTAGCTCCACATTTAATATCTCATAGGCTTTTCATTACTAATGCAACTAGTAATTTCAAAAGAAATTAAACATTTTGAAAGCAGTTCAATGACTTCTTACTTATACTTTGATGCCCATTAGCATTAAACTAATGCACTGATAGCAAAAGCAGTGATTTAGCCATGTACTAGTCTGATTTTTGGTGGTTAGATTTTGTATGTTTGTATTTTGATATAAGACTTTCATCGCTATTAGAAAGTTTGGAATTTTTAAAATTTATTTATTCAAAAACACACAAGTATGAACCATCTTTTCTGTCAGCTGTGAATTTCTGATCCACTGCTGACACCAAGTGGTGAAGAAAAGACACTATCATTTAGAGATACCCAAAAGAGATTAAGCAAAAATTCTACATGTATAGATTTGCTTCTATCTAGGGCTAGCCTGTTGAGCACTGGGAGCCCTTGTGTTTTAGCAAACACAAACGAAACTTTTCAAAATCACCTGAATCTCAAAAACTATATTTGAAATTAGATCTTAGATTTCTCCCCCAATATCCTAAAAAAAAAAGACGAATCTGAAAAAAATACAGTCTTATGTTCTGCAAATGAAAACTTTGGACAAAAATCCAAAATGGAAGAATTTTACTTGAACTTTTATTCAGCAGCTTCAGCTAGTTATTTCTGCAAAAATATACATACAGAAAGAATGAAGTTGTCTTAAATACAATAAAAATGTCTGCTATATTTTTAGAATAAAAAAACCAGGTTTTCTTCCAAGGCACAAATACTGATTTCATGGGCAGACTGCTGATATCAATGTACTTGGAGGCACATGTTGCATTTTTCCGTTTTGAATGCCCACTAGGGGAGGCTCTGCATCAAGTGTGCCATGGAATCAAACGCCCATAATTGAAATCGATGCCTACAGGAATGAAATGAACATTGTAGGATATGAAGCCACTGTATCCTCTGAAAAGTAACGTCACATTGGGCATCCAACAACCATACCCAGAGACAGCCTGACTCAGGCTCCTGCATTAAGAGTCCCAGAGTGAGATTTCACAAGGAACAGCAGCCTATCTACACCTATGCCATCAAAAAGATCCCAAGCTCCTGTGAAGGGATGGGAGGACGCATAAATGCTTAAGCAATGAGCCTTATATTCTGATCTATGTATATTAGCTTAATTCAGCTGTGAAACCATGGCCCTGAGCTCCCTGAAGTATGAGAAGAGAGAAACTATCTAAAGGAACAGTTTTTCCCACCAACATTTGGGCCAGCACTGTCTCCAGAGGTCACACACATAGCACAGTCCCCCTCTCCATTTCAGCCTGAGGTTAGACAAGAGCAATGCAGGCTTCTTCACTGAACTGAGTTTGAAATTCACCGTTCAACTGAAGTGTCTTTAAAAAAAAGCAAGTGGAGACGGTCCCCTTTGCACTTTGTTCCATGCACAATGAGATGTACAGCAGACAGTCCAAGTCACACAATGTCCCTGACACTCCTTCAAAAACAATAAATGTAGAATCGATACTGGGACTGGAGCCCAAACTGAGAGAGGAATAAGCAATGGGTAGCTACAAGTCACTCTGTAAGTAATGCACTCACATGTGGACAGTCTATTTTTTAGTCTGAGAGTTTGACTTCACAACTTGTGAGTTTTTGGATACTATTTTATAGGGGCTTTCACACTGTCTTGTCACCAGCTCTGGAAAACCAATGCTACACAAATCAGCTGTAACCCCCATTCCCTATTCCCCTGTGCTGCTTTCAGTAGGAGACAGAGAACTGGGAATAAAGTTAAGTCTGGGAAGGAGGGAGGGGTGAGGGAAGATGGTAAGAGGGGAAATACCTCATTTGGAGATACACAATAATTCTGATACTTCCTTCAATAAGTTGTAAAACCTGAGCATACATTTAAGGCATTATCATATTTTAAGCAGTGATACTTCAGAAATATGGATACCCAGGTACTAATTTACTCATCAGCTAACAGTACATCTGCTGTTCTTACAAAAATGGGGCAGTTTCTTATCCTTTTTAACACTGTATTTATTGACCATGTTAAAGCAAACCATTACCAAAGTAAGTATCAAATCCTCTGCGGGTTGGAAGGCATTCTTTCCTGTACATCCCTAAATGCCACTTCCCCACCATGTGAGTAACATATCCTGCCTCTTGAAGTAGCTCTGGGAGGAGTTTCTCATCCAGTGGCAGACAGCTGGGCTGGCAAGGCCAAATTATCTGGTGTTGCAAACCTGTGTGGATCTAGCAGAGAAGAGAAGAGTGAGAGATCCCTTACAATGCAGCCATGTGTTCCCACAGGTTAATTTATATGCAGGCCCAAAAAGAAGCACAGCTACAACAGAGGTTAGCATTAGTTTTAGGGGCTCTTCATTTTACTGATGCAGCACTGAGGATGATGAGGAAACAGCAGGTGGAGGCCAGGGGTTGCATGGAGGAAAACAAGAAAACAGCACTGCAAGGATTAACAACATCTTCCCAGGC
Organism: Climacteris rufus; assembly: GCA_013398175.1. Classification (NCBI taxonomy): domain Eukaryota; kingdom Metazoa; phylum Chordata; class Aves; order Passeriformes; family Climacteridae; genus Climacteris; species Climacteris rufus. Next base: position 63,834 of record VZRZ01000388.1, read on the forward strand.
ATAAATCAAGAACAACTGAAAAAAAAACCAAACAAACCAAACAAAACCAAATCCTTTTATGCTTTTAGCTAAAAATCTAACAGGTAACAGTTACCATTATGGTCTGTTTGAAGGCTAGGGACACCTCAACACAGAGTGAGAGAATTTAAATGGGATGGGAATGGGCAAAAAAATACATGATGGGTGAAGCTATCAAGCTTTTGCCTGTATCAGAGAACAGTTACTGGAGGAAAGGCTGATAAAAGAAAACTATTTATCTATTACACTTCTAAATGAATATATATATATTTGCATACTTATTAAATGAGTATGAGCACTACAAAAAGCATTTGGATATGAGGATGACACAAGCTTTACCCTGTCTATATCTGACATTTAATAGTTCTACTTAGGTTACTAATATTACTAAGTGGTGAATTTTGTATCTCTTTACAAAACCATGACTGACAACAATACTTCAAGTAGCATATTGTGCTTGATGTAAGGAACCTACTCAGTTATTGCTGACTTTTGTCAACTTCCCCATCTCCTCCACAATAAAAATGGCACTACTCTATACCTAAGCCAGTAAACATATGCATACAAGTATAAATATTTTGTTTATTTACTAAATATTTCTAGCAATCTGTGTCTGTCAAACATAAAACCTCCCCAGAGCATAATACACCGGATTTTATAACTCCACTAAGCACATCAGTGTAGCAAGCTGCATGAGTAACTTTCAAATCATTGATTTAGCAACACTCTGAACTGACTTTTAAACAAATGAGCCCTGATCTTAGGCAAGTGAGTGAGGCCCTCTTCTAAAGGGCCTACTAGTTACCAATATTCTTTGAAAAAGGAAGTTTCAGAAATTAAAATATGAAATTTATATAATATATAAGCGTATATTTAAATATTTTAAATGGCTGCATTACAGAAAACACTGTTAATATAGAGAATGACACAAACTAGCAGAGCATTGTAATTTCTTCCACTGTATCTGGAAAACGAGAAAAAGGAGAAGGAGGAATAATAACAAAAAAATATAGCTTTTGCTCTTCTTTCTTACAGATTGCAAGGTGACTATCAAAATTCCAGCTACAGATAGGACCAGACTTAGGTTACTTCCTCAAGTCTCTAAGCAATTTTTAATCATATCCATGGGTAAAACAAAGAACAAAAAATCCCACATATTTGCTCCATAATTATTTGCCGCATAGAATGTCTCCTCTACTAAAAAAAAAACCCTAAACCAAAGAGACCCCTTCCAATTTTACTCAGTTACAACAAGGTAAACACACAGTTTATTAAATTCTCAAGCTAGATGAATGGGATTAATTTAAATCCAGACTGAACTACAGGTATTTCCAATGTTCACCTTCAGAAGTGATGCAGAGGCCCATTTCTAGGAAAGCAGGTTCAGACTACAAACTGTATCTTAAAAACAGTCACAATGAAAAAATATTTTAGGTTATTTAACAAAAAACTTTGAATGTTGGTAAAGATAATGTAAATTGCTTCTTCCTATTAATTTTTATTCATTCTTGGAGTTTCTAGGTACAGGACAAATGTTGCTTGGAAAGAGTAAGTGTCACCTAGAACAACCTTCCTGCAACAAGGGATAATGCATCCACTAATACAGGATGACTTCTCTTTCATTCAGAGCAGTTTCTTTGGCACATAACTATGGTTAAGATGGCGTGCAGGACTTGTTGAGAGAGAGGGGAAGTTTCTGAAACAGGCTTAACTCACACGCTTGTGAGTTCCTTCCTTCTGTCCATGCTTATTTTCCCACTCTCCCTTCCCCATGTTTTTGCCAAAATTGCGAAATGGATAAGAAAAGGTACAAGTATAGCAGTATTATAAATCTTATACCTGTGCAATCAAAAAAAAAAAAAAAAAAAGGGGGAAAAAGCATTACAATGACTATGAAGTAACTGGATACCCGGACTAAAGATCACCCTGTATGCACTCCATCGAAAAGCGCAGAACATCTACACCTATGGTACCAGGTGGAGAGACACGTACAGGCTGGGATGCATTTAAACGCTGCACTGGAAAAGATGCTGCAAAACCTGAACAAGTGCTGCCGATCTGCTACTGTCAGCACATCGACCGTGTGCCCGTCCAGTGGAGAAATACCCAAGAGTCAGATGACTAGGGCAGGGATATCTCTCACGACAGGCTGACAAGCCTGATAATCCAACCGAAGCATAGAGAGCACCTCGGCTTTTCTGGAGCAGAACAATTTCCACCGAATCCACGTTTGGCTTACTCCCGAGCCCGCAAGGCAAAGCGAAGTTCCCACTTAGGAGCAGCTGGGCTCCAGAGCGCAGCCCCCTGCCCCGCGCACCGGCACAGACACCTGGGAGCCCCAGCCACACGGGGTGCTGCCAGAAGCAAGCGGGGAGCGCCCCAGCATCCCC
>VZRZ01000388.1:66623-112266 GCA_013398175.1 Climacteris rufus
CCCCGGGCCGCGGCTCCGCCCGCCGAGCGCTCCGGGGCCGGGGGCGGGCCCGGGCCGGGCAGGGCCGATCGCGGACACGTTCTGCCCGAGCTGCGGGTGGCGGCCGTGCAGCTTTGCGCCGGCGAGTTTTGAAACGAGTTCTAAAAAGAAATTGTAAAGCTGTTGCCGGGGTATCCAACCCGCCAATGCTGGCGGTGCCTTCTAAATTTGTCTTTCTTCAACTCCGACATTAAACAACCGGTTTAAACCATGGAGCCTCTCCCAGGGGAACCAGGGAACTGTGTGCAAGCTTGTGCTTCGAGTCATCTGTGTTTTCAAGGGAGCCAGTACAACATTATGAGAACAGAACACGGTGTATTTTGGTACAACCAGCTGGACTGTTACTTCTGCCTTCATAGCAGCTCATCCATCTTAATACTGCCTACAGGGCTTATTCTGTGTATAAGCAGACTGAGGCAGCTGCAACACACACATGGCCTTGCTGCTCACCAACGTGAGGGACAGCCTGGGAAAAGCAAGTTGGCAACATCACTGAAGATGCAGCTGAGCTGAGCGAGATGGCAATTACTACTGTTTGAGAAACTCTCCTGTCAGCATCAGCTGCCATCACACACACATGACCACACACACACATGCCAGACACCTATGTGTCTTCCCTCCCCCTTCAACCTCCAACCCCCTTGCAAAATCATAAGCAACCCGGTGCTTTAGTCTCTCCATTTTGTCCATTCAAATGAGAAGCCTCGATGTAAGATGGTGCTTGTGACTGTTACAGTGTAGGAAGGAAGTGAAGCCACACAGAAGCAGAAATAGCAGCTTTGTCAACAGGGCTGTTTCTTCAAACCATGTAATCATCTAAAGCAATATAGCAAACAAGCACTACCTTAGTTTAAAAATGTATGTAAAATCTAGAGCTGTGAAAGGGCAGAAATAGCTGTCAACTCTGATAGATTCATCCATGGAATACATATAAATTTCAGTCTCCAGTGCAGGAGCAAATAACAATGTGTTTCACATTTAGCTGGAATGGTAAATATGTGTATTCCCAAATTTATACAGCCATTTGGTAACAAGTAAAAGAACAGTCCACACTAAAACTTTTCTTTGTAAGAAAGACAAATACTGAGTATACTAGACTCCTGAATAATTCCTTTTTTTTGACAAGTCTCTGTAGAAAGTTAGTTTCTGCTCCTATGAATGAAATACAGTGGATAAACCTGTGAAACTACCAGGCTGGGGGTTTTTTTAAATTTCAAAGATTTCCCTGCTGGTTAGAAAACAACATGATGAGTAATGTCAGCTTTATTCCTACAATGAGAATGTGCTATAATTTGTAATCAGTACTGGAACAAGAAGCAACAGGACTGTCCTGAAGTCAGTTTTCACTGAAGTAAATTCCAGGATCACTGACAAGCTGGTATGTGACTATGAATAGTATTTTCTTTTCTGAAATGTGATTCATACTGTTCAAAAGCTGCCAAGTTCTGAGTTATCTTGCTCAGATCCCATGACCAGTCTCAGATGTCTCACTGAACTGTTTCTTTTTCTAATTTCTTCCATGTCCTTATTACAGGTAAAGTTTCATTCAAATGTTAGCACATTCCCACAGAAACCCTTTTTGTTCACTCAAAATAAGTACTTTGAAAATCCACACAGTGCGGGCGAAACTGGAAATTTTGCAGCAAAATTCATAATTTCTATTCACCTTTCATATTTCCAAAGTTATCGTGGTGTTCAAGTGCAGCTGAATTCCTATTTCCTTGTAGAGAAGTGTCAAGAGTTATGTGCTGGTTACATACTCCACTACAACTGGATAACCTGATTGCCTGAGCAGAGTTAAAACATTAAATTGAACTATCTTAAATGTACTGCAAATACTGCACAGTCACAGTCTGGATGTTGCTGCCTGTTGTATTTTCTAAGGTTTTTTTTTTTTTAATTATTATTTATTTTAGTACTAAGTGAGGGAATTGGAATACCAATCAGAAAATACTATTTTTCTCAGTATTCTCTTGAATCAAAAGAATCCTGGAAATGGTCTATGTTCAGTCTCTTATGTTTAAGTGTGCCTTTTCTGAATTTGGGGCTGAATAATTTGGATGTTGTTTTGGGATCAGTGATAAATGAAGTCATTAGAGTGACACACAAGGTACAGTATCCGTGTGGATTTGTCATGCCATCCAAAGCATGACTGGACACTTTTTGCCATAGCATATGGAAACTTGGAACAAAAATTCAAACAGTAATAGTAACATCTACTCTGGTGTGCAAAAACTCTCTGGAGACACAAAAATATAGGAAAATGACAAAAAATGTGTCTGAGAAAACTTCTTTTTACAAATCTTATTTGAGTATTTCAAAAAATTTCCTAGATGACCAACTGTCATTTTTTTACCTCATTGCAGATGTGTCTCCTCTGTTAGCTAATGAGGTTGAGAAAGACTCTGAAGAAGTCCCTGCAAGTCTTTCTACACTGGTATTTCTGTTTGTTGGTTAGAAGTCCTCTTAAAACTCAGATGTACTACTTAAACATTCTTGCTCCTATTCACTTCCTCTTGCTGTATCTTGGCACAAGTTTATGCAACAACATATCTCAACCTGTAATGAAAAGAAGTGACACAAAACTACAATAGCTGCTGAACACTTCCCCCACCTCATTTCTTCAGGTTTATATAACTTTTTAAAATAACCTTGAAAAATTAACTCATGTATGTGATCTTCTCTGTGGGCATGATTTGTAAAGGTTCATCTTGATACAGTTTCATTTAACTGTGCTATGCAGAATGCTGCAGAATGGAGCTGTTCTGACGAATACTAAGTTGACTTGCATATCAGAGAAGTAAAAAAGAAGGCAGGTCGACTAGGATGCCCTTTCAAACATGGCTAACACAGCTACAGGGCTTCTAATTCTTAGCCATCAGCCATCCTTGCTTAAAGCTACTTCTGGTATTTCTGCTCCTGAGTTAACTGTTAAAGAGAAAGCACAGACATTCTTAAGAAGTAACAGAGAGCAACAAGATACTCCATTTGCCTTACGTGTGGTCAGTGAAGAACAGGAAGTTGTTTTAGTCATGTAAATTGGAAAGAAACTTTATACTGCCTTGTCCCAGAAACATCATGACACATTCTTAGCTTATTTAAATCTTGCAGTTAAATGAAACTTAGAGCCATAAAATATATTGAGTTGGAAAGTACTCGTAAGGCTCATTGAGTCCAACTCCTGTCCCTGCACAGGACAAACCCAAGAATCACACCATGTACCTGAAAGCATTGTCCATTCCTTGAACTCTGACAGGTTTGGTGCTATAACCATTTCCCTGAGGAACCTTCCGCCAAAAACCCTGTGGGGGAGGAACTTTTTCCTACCATCCAACCTAAACCTGTCCCAACTCATCTTCAGGCCATTTCCTCAGGTTCTGTCACTGGTCAACACAGAGCAGAGATCAGTGTCTGCCCCTCCACTTCCCCTTGGCCACTCCTCATACAGCTTCTGCTAATTGGCCAAGGCTTGACATTGGTGAGAGCTGGGTGACAACACCTGTCAGTGAGAAACCCCCAGAGAAATGAGTGTCTGGACCTGTATAATACTATACTGTAAAATGAGACAAGTCTGCATCAGCTACATGGAGAATTTAGGTGTTGAGAGGTTACAGCTGGAAATGCAGTGTAAACTCATTAAGGGTACCGTTTCTGATTTCACTTGACTGTAGGAATTACATCTGCTATTCATTACCTTTTGCTCCGGCTGCAGAAAACCTGTCCCTTCTGCAGTCAGATTGATCCAATCAATGTTTTGATATTTCTTCTGAGTCAGGAAAGGAGCTTCAAACCTGATTCTACCTGTAAGACTATGGGGGTATTGTTGGAATAATTCTGGCATAGCGGAGCTAATTAGGAAAGTGTATGTGAAGGTCTGTCTAAGAGTAACTGTTACACTGCACTCCAGGATGTGGGGTCTAGTGAATTTGCACAATCTTGGGAAATCAGTCTTGGGAAATACTGAAATTCAAAACTATGATGGAAGGAATTGAACTTTTCCTCCACAGTCTAAATAAAACCACATAGCATTGTGTTTTATTTTAGATTTCTTAAATGCTCAGACTCACAGTGGTTAAGTGCCTCCTTACAAGTAATGTCATCTTCAGAAAAAGTAACATTCTGATGGGTTCAGAAAAATAGAACTGAATCACTCATAAAAGCATAACAGAGGATAATTTCTGAATGAATTTTCCAGTCAAGATAGTACTACACACAAACTTGGCAAAGCTCATATATTTCATTTTGACCTGCTTTGTAATAGATATTTAGAACAGCACAATATAATGTGCTTTATCAACAGTAAGTGTTCATTATGCAAACTCTGTTTCTCCTGGTATATGCTATTTATACATATGCTTCTTTGCTGAAGATTTAGAGGCACCAGCTGCCTTGAAGAAAGTACATTATACATGATTCATATATATTTCAAAAATATTTACCTATAGCCTAAAGCAGAGCATTACTACATTGGTAATTTTAACATTGTTATTCAAAAGAATTGTTGAGCATATTAAGGAATTCAGAATAGTGTTTTATTAATTTAGTGTGTTTCCATCATATACAGCATCCCAATCCTACTTACTTGGGTTATTGAATATTTAACACTCAAAAAAGCTCCTTTGCTCTGAATTTAGTTATATTTTTTAATTGTTAATATTTCTATGTAATAATATATGGCTCTTACTGCTGTTTCAATCTATAATTAACAGCAAGAGGAAAAACTGACCATCTTTGGCACCAGTCTGGTGCTTCAGATTTAATACAGTAAATCTGTGATACAGTACTTTCCGTTTTGCTCAGAAATTGAACAATAACATCCTGTCTGTTGTAGAATGTTACATGTAATCTTCCAGATGATTTATGTAAAATAATGAAGAAAAGGCTTCCCATAACTGTTTAGTCAAGAAGAACTAGATTTTGGTCTTCTGGTGAGAATTTCTTCCAGGTTGACACACAGAGAAAAAATATCAACAGTTCAGTTTGCCTTTAATAATGTCTTTATTATTGTAATGGTTGATGGGATGTATTTCAATTCCTTATGAAGCATTCTGTGTAGAACTATGATATGATAAGTGATATGATTTTATAAGTTTGCTATTCATGTTGTCAAGAAGCCAGGACAAACTACTTTACCCCAAGGGCAGGCAAATGAGGAACTACGAGTGTCAAGGACAGGGAAGAATTTGCTACTGGACAGTATCAAGAGCACCTTTCTCATGTGGATTAATGCAGATCTGCCAGCCAGTATGGGAGCAAGCTGAGTCAATGATCTACTCATTCCCTGTCACCTTCTGCTCACAAGTGTTCTTGGAAAGAACACACAGTTGTTCATGAACTCTGCTCTGCTCTCTAATCTGAAGAGCCCATACAAGGAAGTAGAAGTAACACCATTAAATTTCTTACTTATGTATGGCAATTAAGATCTTGTATTTAGTAATTAGAAAATATGAGAAGTTAAATTCTCTTAATTTTACACATATTAATGGCACTATTTCCTACTGCACAATTTGCTGTATTCTCATCTGTCTTTATATTTTGGGACTTTCACCCTTTCTCTGAAGGCGCATTCTTGTTGGTTCAGTCAGCACCAGTGGCTCTTGTATGATGGTTGCTGGATAATTTTTACCTAAAAGTTCAACTTCCAATTTCTGTCCAACTTTGCTGAGTTCCATGGGAACATATGCAAAAGCTAGACTCTGCTGAGCACCATAACTGAAACATCCAGATGTGGTATTGCCAATCACCTGAAAAAAACACAAAAAATTGTCTTTATTGTCAAGATGCAGTGAGATTTTCCTAAAAAAAAAAAAAAACAACAACCCAAACAACTACACATCTGACATTTTGGTTTATACACTTCAGACATTGAGCAAGTTTCAAGTGTGTCATGCAGTTCATAATATTCTCAACAGAGAGTAATATCACCTGAACCTGGGAAGGTTTTGCTCCTTGAAAAAAATATTGTTGTGTTCAGTTACATTTTCACTGGAACATACACAAATACACGTGCATATGTTTATTATCTGCAACAATTTAACGGTGAGTGTTTTAACACATAATCTGTGCTGAAATGTGGAGGCCCAAACTTTGCTGTGGTTTGATTTCTTTTAAGTGAATAGCAAAAGTGTTCGTAGGACAATGGTTAGCTTGCAGAAGGAGAAAATGGATGACAATACTTTGGTCTGTTCCAATCCCAGTTTCAGTGACTTGACAGCATTTCACATTTTCTCTGTAGAAATTTAGTTAGTCCTTGCTTCCTGCTTGAGGATTAGAGTGTTCAACATAGCTTCAAATGTTCATTGCCAGTATAATAGAAATAACACATCCACACTTCAAACAAATAGATTCTGTTCATGAAGAATTAATACTGATTTGTTGTAACATGAACTATAGTCCTTGCCTTGCCGTTATGCCACACGCTTTCATTTCCCTCTGGATCAACATTATCTGTTTCCAGGGTGAGATACACCAGCCGTCGTTTGAGCCCCTCTTCTTTAATCTGCTTCAGTGCTTGTTTTCCTGTAAAGTCTGCTGCCTGAAAAATAAAAGACAATGATGGCATGTGTTTATATGGGTTCTGCAAAATGTTTAGAGATAAAAACATTTAAATTTATCTTAATTTGTTTTCCTGTCACTTAAGGATATTGTATGAAACACAGATGAAATAAAATCTTTAACTGATAGTATGTTTTGTATCTTGGTGTTTTTATGCTGGTATATTATATCTTGGTAACTGTATACTTGTTTTCCTAGATCTTAGACTTTAATATCAGAAATATATACATACATATATATATATATATATATATACACGTGTATATATACATGTGCATATATAATAAGCAGAAATATATATGTAGTGAAACGTGTTAGAAGACTATCTGGCCAGTTAAGGTTGTTAGCCAGAAGACTGTACATCACTTCAGTGTCTATGAAAAGAAGTGAATTCCAAAACCCAGTTCCTAAAGTTTGGGCCTCCCTCTGTGAACACACTTCCTTTTGATGCCATCATCGACTTATGACAGTAACCTGTCGGTATTCCACTTTGATGTCTCTACCAGGCTGCACAGTTGGCAGTTTACTCCATATTCTTGTTTCAGGGTAGGTATGTTTTTTTCCCACATCTACCATTTTATGGGATAATGCAGCATGTTTTGTAAAGAATATTACTATTGTCTGGAGTTCCCATTTTCAGCTTGATTTGAAAGGTGCAAGCAGATTCTCATGTTTCCAGAAGCACATTGCACAAATGTGTGACAAGTATGGGGGTAGTCATCACCAAGTCTCTGAATCCTCAAGGGTATACAGGACAGTATATTATCACATTGAGCTGATTCCACCAGCCTGATTCTATCACAGAACCATTTAGGTTGGAAAAGGCCTCTAAGATTGAGTGCAATCTTCGACTAATCACTGCCTTGTCAACTACAGCATAGCACTAAGTGTCTTGTCCTATCATTTCTTAAATATCTCCAGGGATGGTGACTCCTGGATAGTCCCTTCCAACCCTTTCCATGAATAAATTCTTCATGATGCCCATTTTTTTCTTCCATGGCATAGATCAGACAGAACAGAAGAATTGTTTTCAAATTAATTGCCAGATACACACCAGCCTGCCCCCTGGACAAGAAACATAATAGGAGTTACAAAGTCCTCTAGCTTTCCAGCCTTTGCTTCACTAGCAGTGAAAGCCATTTTTAAGGCAGTTAATCTTAGGTCTGAAGCAGTAATTATATTCATTTGATGAATGTTTAAGAGAAAACAAATATTTTTGAAGACTTCAAAAATACTATTCCTGGTAATGTTCTTTAATTTCTGTAAAGAATTATTACACTGTCAGAATTACAAGCAACATATGTGCAAAATAGATTATTATACAGTTAGTTCATGTGTTCTTACAGTTCTTCAGGTTCACATAAATCTATGTGTAGAAGAAATTATTAAAGTGATGAAAAGTTTTACCACTATGAGAGGTGAGGCTTTGTAAGCAGTTGTGAAAAACAGCTTATGAACCAGTTAAGGAGCAGTTAGTATGAAAGTCAAGGTGACTCAGCTGGGGATAAAGCAGATACTGTGCAAAAGGATCAGAGATGGCATCCTTTGGGGAAAGAAGGCATGAGATACACCTCAGCTCAGAAAAAAGACTGTGAGAATTCAATTTAGAATATAATGTCAAGATGCTGATGGAAAACATAAAGCAAAGACCTCACACCAGACAATAACCAGCTATTGATAGTTCTCTCTCACTTTTCTACCTACAGCTATAGGAAATACCTACAACTAGAAATGTGAACAAGAGTGTATACCATTGCATGACTCACAGAGGAAAATGCTTTGCATAACAAAGAGAAATATCAAAAAGTAAACATTCTATAGAGATGCTTAGCACTGAATCAATACCTTCCTATTCATACCAATGTAATATCAGGTATTTAGTCACATGGAATGTAACTGCGGAACTAAACACAAGTACTCAAATACAATGTTATATTCCCTAGGTATGGAAACCACTAGAGCAAGCAGTTAGCAGGTTTAAGAATCTATGTCACTGTGGATCACTGTTTGTCTCTTGGTTACAGATATGAAATTAAATTCTTTTCCAATTAATTTTAACTGGGCCAAGCTTTTGGCCACCTGGAATAAAGCACTTCATAGCTATTATGCTAGCTGATGATGCATATCAGGGATTTCATATAAAGAGCTTGTTATTTGCTATGTTATGTTCATTGAAGGTTAATAATATTCCAGTTAGAAGGTTAAGAATATTCTCTTTAGATTGATGACTTGGAAAAATAACCAGGATGTAAATGAGAATTCAAACTCTGCCAAATATATAACTCATACATACATAGATATATACACTGCAAAAATGTGTGTATCTACATGTATATGTAGATTAATACACGTGCATACATACATACATACAGAGATGAACACTATATGAACATGGATAAAAATGTATGTGTGAAAAAATGTGTATATATAGTGCACAACTGCAAAGAAAATACTGTCTATATACACTTTAAAACATTTATAACACCTTAAATTCCAACCATATGAATCCAACTAGTTCAGCTTACTTCTTTTACAGTTCTTGGGTACCCATGTCAATTGTACACTAATACATCTCCACCTTTATTCATTTTTGATTTATAAGTGTATGTGCATGTCAGTCCAATCAAACCAGAATTCAGAAGCTGATTAATTCAACTTTAGTGCATTTGATAAAAAATGCTTCCTCTTTCTAGGAGAAAAACAGTTAGTTTGCATATTTCTTCTATTTGTTTTATCTTGTCATACAAATATAATGCAAAAAAATCCTATTCAAACCAGTATAATCCAATAAATTAATATTTAAAAAAAAAGAAGAAAAATAACAGAAACAAAGGAAAACACTAAGCAATTCCAACCTTGAACAAATATCAAATTTAAAGCTGCTCTTCACTGTCTGAGTTTAAAAAAAATCACTTGACATGTAGGAACAACATCAAATGTTTATACTATTTGAACAAAAGACAGTCCTAAAAAGATAAGCTTAAAATACAGAAGATTTTCCATTATCTTGGCATGAGTTCCCAAAGCATTGAGCTTTGGCAGATGTTATGGTCTTCACATAAAATAAAGACACTTCTTAGACACCAAAGATAAAAGACAGCATCTACTGCCTAGCTTAATTTAATTTGAGTGCAGTTCACCAGACAAAAAAGATGAGCTGTGCTTTTTTACTTTTGTGTTAGACAACAGACAGATTAAAATGGAAAATTATATCACAAAGACAAATCAGTTAAACTTTTAAAATAGCATATAGCTGAAGGGATACCACTATTAAATAACCAGTGAGGAGATTTTTTATGCACCATGAGGTACCTTGAAGAGTTTAACTTACTGTGTATCAAAAGTACCTGGCTTTCAATGGCACCCAGATCCTAATTCTAATCCACTGTAAAAACCTTTCCTAGTTTAAGGGAAGAAAAGTAATAGAAATTATTTTTAAACCTATCAAAAATTTTTTTGTTTGTTTTTCAGTCTATTCAGTTTATCAGAATAAAGTCAAAGTATCTAAAAAGAAACAAATAACTCACAGCAAAGATACACCATTCTCTCAATAAGGAAAATATATATGACTCTCTCAATAAGGAAGTGTAATTTATTCAGAATACCACTTAGGACTGTGGGCATAGAGCCAAATTATGAACACAAAGTCACTCAACTGAGTACAGCAGCACCAACAGCTGCTGTCATCTGCTTTAGCCATAATGTTACAACACACTGGAGGCAGCCTCTGTACAATATTTTGAAATTTTTCTTAGGTGGATGCTTTTGAATTATTTCAGGGTAACTCCAAATGATATTGGCCTCATCAGTCTTAGAAATTACAACAGTTTTTCTTCTGAGAGCAATTATTTGACAAGTTTATTTTTCTGTAGCAAATCACAGCTACAGCTTGCACTGCACAAGAGTTTTCTAAGGGGGATGTGCCCAGTCTGTACGCCACCTGCACCAATGCTTCTTTCATTCAGTCTGCCTAAGCCAAACAGTCAGCTCTAGAAAATGTATATGATACAAACAACTGATGAATTACTGAGTTTGGCTTAAAATCCCTAGCTTTGTGGATGCTTATTCCTTTACAAGGCCCAATAAACACCCTGGGAGTCACCTGGGTGTGCATTTTATACAGATAACAAAATCTTTGCAGATTCTTTCTAACATGTTTCATAACCTGTATAAATTTATGGAATAAGTCCTCTGTTTTCTGACCCTCTGGACACCAAATGAAGCAATGATAGAATATCGTTGCACTCCTAAATTTCAATTTGAATGGGGTCAGGACTTAGGTAGAAAAGCACACTCAAGAAGCATGTTATAGGTATAATAAATAGAGATTGAAAGAGAGTGGGGAAAAAAGTACCATGTCCCATCTCAAATCTCTAGTTCCTATTCCTCAATCCATCTTTTTTCATATCACCAGACTCCTTAGCCCTTCTTCAGTAAAGCCTTTGCTCACTCTTCTTCCTCCTCTTCCCTTTCTTGTATGACACATAGCTAGCATGAAACACAACCTTATTACAAGTTACGGAGTGGGGTCAGTGACCACTGTTGTAGTCATTCCTCTCAGAACAAAAGGTATGCAAGATGGAGAAGTGAATGAAGGGCAGACAATGGCAACCAGGGGGAGAAGCAGGAATTCTTGAAGCTCAGGCTGTTCCACATCAACACCATGGGAACACAATGAGTTGAACTGAAACAACTGAGGGGCAGTTCTGGCAGAGTGGCCAGGACGTAAAGAAATTACTAGAAAGAGGAGGACATGAAACTTTAAGTCTAAACCTGCTACCAAAGGAATGAAAGGGTGGAGGCATATCCTTAGAACTGCTCATCCTACTCTTTCCTGGAAGATAACATCTTATGTTTTGTTATGTTGGAGATTAGGTCAATACTCAGGCACCGTATCTTGTAATTCACTTACTTATGTGAAGCTGATGGGCATGATAAAACTGCTATTCATAAAGCATAACAAAGCAATTAAATACTCATGTGTCTTACACGTGCAGTAGTAAAAAACACCAAATGTCAAAGTGAGAAAAAGAGGTAGCACTTGTGGCCTAAGAGATGTGCTTTGGCAAGGAAATTCAGGCAGTCACTGAGCAGCATTGGAAAAGGGGAAATGCAGTTAGTGATGAGCAGAGAAGGAAAGAAGCAAGAACCAAAGGAGAAGGGTTTAGGCTGGTATTAAAAAAGTTGGTAGATCTAACAAAAATAAGAGATTCTGGATATGGAAAAATCTGGAAAGAAGTTTGGACTAGAGTACTAAAAAACTGCCCCAGTAAATAAAGAGGGCTGAGGCAAAGAAACACTGCCTCAGAAAACAGTAGTTTCTCCTAGTGGAAATAGACTAAATATGACTTAAGCACTCATATCCTGGCCTTAAGAGCACACGACAGTAAGTTCGAAAGGGTTTCCATCATCTGCTGCACTCTCTTCCCAAGTCGAGGTGTTGTTCCTGTCTCTGCTGCTGCAGAGAGCATGACCAGGTGATGGCAGTCTTGGATATAGCAACACAAGCACAAACCTACAAACAGCCAACTGCAGACTTTGAGCTCTTGATGAATGCCATCACTATTGGATTCACAAAAAAACCCTTCTGAAAGGGTTCGTTTCTGTGAGCTACTCAAACTGATATGGTGATTTTTCACTCTAGCACCAAGTTTCATAGGGATTTCTGGTCCATTACACTCAAGAGAAAAATAAGGTTATTTTAAGCATTCAGAGGTGATATACTACATCTTTGAGTACTCAAAAACCTGAGACACTGCAAATGTGCAGAACAGTATTCTTGGATGTGTAGCAAAAAGAATTGCAACTCTTTCTTCCTTAAAGATAATATGTGAATTTTCTGGCACGGAGACTAACATTAGGACTCCATCAACTATTTAGTAGCAGAGTGCTTATTCATGAAATGAGACCATCTAACAACCTATCCAACTTACTAAATGTCATTGAACAACCAAAAGAAAGACAACAGGTATTAAAAAAAATCGCATCCCTAAACTGGACAGAATTTTGTTCTGAAATTATGAAAGCATTTTATTCTCTAAATTATAAATTAATCCTGTTAGTGTCCCTCCACCTTGGTTTAATCACAGCCCATCCTGTTGCATGTTGCATGTGTGCAAGGAAGCAACTAACTGTAACATTAGAGAAAAAGGGATTATCAAGCAGAGTCTAGAGGAAACCACCTAAAACAACACCATCTTCTCTGACAAAATGAAAGTTGCCACAGAAATCCTGAGGAAATGCGTTTACTTATTATCATGTTATAATTTAATACACCATGAGGAAAAAAAAAGTCAGCTTAAGCTTTTAAGAGTTTTTCCTGTTATTCATCATTTTAAAAAATTACTTGTTGGTCTGTACATGAAGATGATGTATACATTAAACTTTCTAAACACAGAAAACATCAGGGACATTTTATGGGGACTTTACATCTCTTCATATATATTCCCCAGATATTTGAATGTCCTCTCGTAGACATTAAAATTATTTTTGATAGTATTATCTTCACTGACATCTCTCTTCATTTGTTTCAATCTGTTTAGAAACTGTTCTCATTTTCCAGTACATACCACTTAATATTCACTCATGCTGAAGTCTTTTCACCACAGTTTTGTGAGCAATTTCAGCTGCTTGTTGCACACTAAGAAGCATTCTAGTAATTAACTGAACACTGCGTTTTAGTTCTATTTTACACAGAAATCAGCACTTTCCCCGTTTGGGGGCGCATGCTTACAGGAAGAATCCTTGTGAGGAACCAAACAGACCAAAATGTCAAAAAGAAGTATTTAAGTATCTGTTGCTTGTAGTTTTTATCACATTTGCCTTATTTTGAGGGGATAGTTTCCATAATAACAGAAACAGGTAACAAAAGAGTATTTTGCTTGTGTTCAGTCACAGTGCCCTGTAAAGAATGGTGAGGTCTATGCTATGCCAAATGTACTACAAAACCAGAGGTATGGAACTGGGACTCAAACTGCCAAGAAGCAGAGTAAATAATCTCACACTGCATTTCATGCTACAGTGTTTAGAGTGCTTCCAATATCTGAATTAGCTCAGGTACCTCTGAAGTGTCAACATACAGTCACAACTGCCCTCATCTGAGTCAATAAAAAAACATTGATTATTTCCTTTTTCACATTAGTTCAGCAAAACTGGCAACTGTTTCAGGCTGACACCCTGCATCTCTGCTGGAGATTCATTCATGCCCATTTGCCTGCTGTGTGAGTATCTGCTCCGGAGAGCAGCTCCAACCGTGCATTTCAGCCATGCAGAGAAATGTGCAGAGCAGCTAAGGAATAAAGTGCTTCATGCACATTAATGCCTTCATATGATTGCATGGGCATCTTGGCAAGTAACAGTTTTACCTGCTTATGGCTGCTTTCCTTCTTACACTAAAGCTAAGGGGTTTCTTTGAGCTGTACCTTAAAGTTTTGGCTTCTTCTTATTCTTCTTATTTACAGTGCCTCCACATAACATGGCAAAAATATCAAGGACCATTTATTATCTGATTTATAACCATTTCAGGCATAAAGAGATCATAAATAAGAACAGTTTGTCCCTGTGCCACATTACATCATTGTCAAGATTAAATGTGTGGCAAATATTTTTTCTTCTCTAATGTACTTTAATTTACAGATTAAAAATTTAAGCAAATCATTTAATCAGAATTAGCCTGTCATTTAGGGCACCTCACTTGCAATCTCTAGGACCAGAATTTTCATGTTAGAAATTTCACCTCCACTGTGCAGGCAACCACTGTTTGAGTAGATGGGCCAACTGATAGCAGCAGATGGCTTTAGATTTGCACAGAACATGATTTCACCAGATTTCATGGAAGGGTCCTGTATTTGACAGAGTTTGGACATTTCGTTTGTGATTTATTTGGATCAGAAAAGAGAATTAGAAGCAATATTTTGTATCTATTAAATGAAAACAGAATTTGAATTGCTAAAATATTAATACAAAAAAGTGAGGTTGCTGATTAAAGGAGATAGCATAACTTTTTTTTTTTTTTTAACTGCACACTTAAATTCAACTAGTTCCATTCTCTAAACTTCAAATCAGGAGGGCACAAGTTATGAGCAGAGGACGTCCTCAAAAATTCCATGAACAACTAATTATTCTTTTAACCAATATACTAATTTAAATTATATTTAACTTATTGTTGGCAGTTGACCGTAGCACTTCTAAAGATGCACTTCTTTCGGTAATTGTTCTACCAGGGTGGTAGCCAGGGGAAAAAAAATCCTAGAGACATCTGCTTTAACAAGAATAAACAGCTAAAATATTTTCACAATATGAACATGTTTGTTCAACTTGTATATATATACATACTATATGGTTACAATAGTACATGACTAAAATTTCTCTCTGAAAATAAATCACAGAGAGTTATTTTTCATGTAGACAACATTTAGTATTTGCAAGTTCCTGATCTAATAAATAATTTTGTTAGTAAGAAACATGGGAAAATATTTTTTTAAACAAGTTGGTACTTATAAAGTAATTATTCTTATAATTACAGTTGTGTGGTTCATTTACTAAATCTTTTTTATTTTCCACCTAATGGCATTTTTCAGGTTCAAGCACTTAAAGGAATAATCTTGGACATAACAGAACACTTTGAAAATAACGACATACCTTGTTTAGCTTTACAAAATATTCCAGTCCAGCTTCCAAGGGATTAGTGTCACAGTTCATCTGTTAAAAGACATAAATTCACCATCCATACACGATGGACCATCACAGCTTTTGGGTTGGGGGTTTATTTATTTGTTCTATGTATCCTTCTATTTACTCCTGTGACAAAGTCTTCCACAATGCATATGTACAACTTCTGTATCAATACAGTGCAAGCTTCCAATATGTGGTTTAAACAGTGTATCTACTCTCATGCCTAATATAACATATAGGTAAGTAAATCAGTCATCTCAGTTTCAACGTGCAAAGCAAACATGTTTCAGTTTGCAGTTTGCAGTATTTCAGTTCCTAAGAAATAGGATTTTTCATCAAAGTAGAATGGAACCTGCAGGCGATGAGTAACTGAGGTACGTACATCATTTGCAACACAGCAGAATGGCTTAGCTGGAGAGGAAAATAAAACACAAAGCCAATTTCATTCACCACCTTCCCATTAGGTGGAGGGAGAACAATTTGTTAGGCAGCATGTGAAGAAAGAATGAAAAGAATTAGCACTGCACAAACAAAAAGGATGCCTAAATTCCCACCATTTCACCCTCTTGAGATCTTTCATTTCCAAAGGAATTAGGAAAAATTTCAGTCAGCTGAAATGATACTGTTTTTCCCCAAATTCTCTAGGCCCCCTGAGTAGTTTTTTATTGTGAGTGAGCAAATTCTGCAGGAACAAGGTAATGGGAAACTAAAAAGTTCCAAATACATTATGAAGTAAGAATAACTGGCTTCTCATGACATATTCATTACAGAAATAAAACATTTTCAGAATCTGTCAGCCAAACCTTTGATTTTAAAACACTAGACCTCAGCAAAACCTTTGTAATTTTGTTATACACAAGAGGGAAACCCGTCCATGAATCAAATAATTTCTTTGCCAGCAGGGCAATGGAATATACTCGTTGTTTTTTTTTTAAAAATCACCATTCAGAATTATAGCAGCTCTTCCTGCTTGAGGAAAATTTTCTTTCCATGCTAAATTGAGAAACTGGTACAAATAACAGCTATGCTAACTATGATTAAAAGCTGCATAGTCATAACAATAACATTAAAAAACCCCAAAATAACAAAAAAATAAACAAAGTAACAGAAAAACAACCAAACAATAATAACAAAATAAGAAAAATATTAAAATAAAAATTGTAAAACACCAGCAATACCTCACCCCTTGAAAAAAACCCCAATAAACCGCTAGAAAGAATAATAAATAAGCTGTATTTCCTGACCTCTGCTCCCCAGGCTCGGAAACCCTTTTCCAGCCTTAATGCATTTAGAGCATATATTCCAAAGTCATCAATTCCCTCTTTTTGGCCAGCTTCCATGATTGCAGTGTAAAGAGGTACAGAATCTTCTTTTCTATGATAGAGCTCCCAGCCCAATTCACCTGTTACACAAACAAGATTAATTTTTTCATCAGTTCAGTGAAATGATCCTAATGAATACACTCCTATCCTTCAACAAATGTGAGGATCAACGCTGTAAGCGTTAATTCATACTCTAAGGTCAATTCTATCATACAGCAAGTCTAATTCCCAGCAAAAACCACCAGAGGATTTGTGCCCTACATCTTAAGCAGTGGTACTATTGTTCTGATTTAAATTGTTAACTGAAAACTGTGGGTAAAAACAAATATCAGAATAACTGATAAGAAAAGGTCATGTAACAAAGTCACAATGATAAATTAAGGGCATTATAAACAGATGATGACTTGGCAAGTGAACAGCAAATGTAACTGAGTATAAATAAGAATGAGTGTATTGTATCATATTTAGCACAACAGAAAGACAATATGAATTACAAGGACTTTAGATGCTTCAGAATGCTCTGAACTCAGCCTAAAGATGGTCGTAAAAAGAAATAAAAATAAAAAATAACTGGGAAAACCAAATACTAAGCACTATAGCATTATATTTTCAAGACACATTACAAACACTAATATACGGTAATCCAAAACCAATTCTTGACTTTGGTTTTGCAGCAAATACCAAAGAGGTTATCAGAACTGGCCTTTTGTTCTGTAAAATAAATATTTACACTATAGGGTATTTCTAGAAAAAAAAGGTCTTGGAAAAACTCAGCACAGACCATGACCATATCACATCTGACAATCAACATACTGTGATTCCTCCCACACTTACATGTAAAATGTAACAAACCTACTTCTTATGAATACATGATGAGACTTACTTCTCAACATAATTTTAGTGACATTTATTATTTTATTCATTGCCTCTTTCCTTAAGCGAATGTTTTTTCTATTGCTTACCTGTGTAAGATATCCTGATGGCAGTAACAGCAATATTGGAAAGTTTCAGATGTCTACACTGGAGAAACTTAAATGAACCATCACTTAGATCTTCATTTGTCAACTTCTGGAGGACCTGTCGTGCGTATGGACCTGCTACACTAAGTACTCCCATCTTATCTGTCACATTTTCTATTTCAACTTTGTATCCACCTCTTGTTACTTTCTCTTCTATCCATCTGCACATAACACACAACACTTATGTTACATGGGTTATGAAAAATAGCTGGTTTTAATAAGATTTTAACAGGAGTAATCTTTTGTTAGTGTTCATCTCCCCAGCAGCTCCCAGTCCCACAGTCTCAAAACCAAGAAATCTGTGCTACATTAGATAGACAAATTCATCATTGATGTTAAACGGGGTTTTCTGGTGAAGCACTGGTATAGGAACAGAGGCATTGAGATAGAGCCAGGAAAGATGACAATTTAAATGGCTAGAAACCTTTTCAAGATAAGAGAAAGAAGTGATCTCCTACAATGACAACAGATACAGTTTTGGATCCAGAGTGTATTAATAAAATGTCAACATACAAAAAAAGTAAGGAATAAAAGCAATGAACGTAAGAAATCTCTAAATAAATTTCTGTGACAACAGAAATGTACAAGCATGTTTGTTCCTTTCTGAATACAGCATTCAAAGTATTGGCATGAAGTTCAGTTTGAATTTAATCAAAAACAACAGCTGCAAATTGTCTTTCAGGAAGCTCAGAAATTAAATTAAATGGATCTATTTAAAAATCTTATGAAGTACTACATTGTTAAGCTGTGTCAAAAGATCTCAGGCATAGGGCAGTACAAACAGGACTGCAGAAAATCTGTAGAATTAAATACATTCAATCTGGCTGGGCCATTTGGTTCCTGAAGGTGCCAATGCTCCTACTGGTTCCTGTGGGACTGTTATGAAAAAGTACATTATTGTTTGCCCATTAGGGCAGTGAATTACAGTCTTTTCTGTGTTGATTTATTTTGATTAACTGATTTGCCAGCAACCTCCAGTAAGAAGAGCACTAGAAATGTCAATTCTAATGCTCATATATTAAAAGTAATTTAGTGAAGTCATCTGGCTTCTACTTCTTTTCTTTCTCTTGTTTTGCTTTGTAACCCCGGAGCCCAAAGCAGAAGACATTACCACATTGTCATGAAGGCTGCACTGCCTATCTGTATGGGCCAGGTCAGTGCCTCTGGGGTCAGCCCTGTTTAAAGCCAATTTTCTTTTTTTGCGTAAGAGAACACACTAGAAAGGAACAACCATGCTGTGTTACATCATTCAATGCCAAAAACAATAAAACAAGAACTACCTCCAATAAAGTATATTACATAACTGTCAGCAAGTTCTCCATCTTTTTACATCAGCAATAATCCAATATCCAACCACTTATAATTCAGAATTCAAGTCAACCAAATTTCTAAGAAACTAAAATCAATAAATAAGTAGAATTCTCGTGAAAAATTTGTTGAGTAATAATAGATAATTTGGAACTTAGTAAAAATCTTTCTATAATAATGTGACTGTACAGCACTATGTACTTACTGCATAAAAAATAAACCAACCTCAGATCATGGAGTTCTGACCCTGACCCAGTTATAAGCATGAATTCTCCAGGATACAGTTGAGAGACTGTTAGCTCAGCATAAACTTTTCCTCTTGGTGTTAACATATGGCTTATATTTGTGGAACCCACCTACAGAGTAAAATTTGTGATTATTAAGAATGCAAAATAAAACCTTTGAATTCTCAAACATCATGAAATATCTGGTTATATGTCGTCATTTGTAAAAACAATTTTTTTATGTTTGCTCTGCTCTGCCATAACAGGAGTGGAGAGATACATAGCTGGCCCATCTTAAGCTTTAGAGTGAAAACTTCACATTTTCCTATATAAAAAACCAGATAATTTTGAAATAAGATAAATCAAGACCTTTATAAGTATTTCTTAATTATGTGTTGCACAAGGCATTCTTAAGCTACATTTGTTTCCAGAATGCATTTTCAATGCAAATTCAATCAACTTTAGTTTATTCTCTCATAATCTAAATGAAAAATTCTCTATGTTATTGACATGAATATTCTTTTTCAATCCTGTGAATAAGGCTCTCAGGGCACAAAAGAATAACATATGCTTTCCCCTTACTATAAAGAGAGAAATACTTAGTTGGCTTATGATTTTGTGGCCCTGATTTATGTATGCTTTTCTATTTTTTACAGTTGCTGACTATGATCTATATCTCTGCATGTCTGAATCAGATTCTGCACAGAAACTCAATTCCTAGAGACTAAATTTCAAGTAGCAGTTACTTAGCAGTGACCATAAAACACATGCATGTTCATACATATACCACCCACTGAAGTAGAGATAGAAATATGGATGTGCCATGTCTTTTGTTCTAGCCTCATTCCAGAGAGAGAATTTAATCTCTCTCATTTCATTCTGCTTTCACAGAACCTTGTCAATCACCCACTCAGTGTCCAGATTCCACAATATATTTCCTTTCTGGAGAAAGTGAAAATATTGAAGATATTAAGATTATTTTGCAGATCTGTTTACATTAATTAATTATGCCATATATACTGGCATGTTACAGGCATAGAGTTGAATTTTCAAGACCTGATGCTAGTCACACTCAACCCAGTTGCCATACAAGTATATCTCTGGTAACTCCACTGGATTACTTTATGATGGAGACAAGTACGAATAGTACTAAAAATCAGGCAGCTTAAATAACCAGCTGTTGGGAATGCTGGATTTTTAAGTGGACTCACAAACTGTACCCTCTTTGCCACCTAACTTTCCCTTAGCATCACTGATTAAACTCTACAGAAAGGATTTGGTTTATTCTCATAATTTCCTGTTTAATCTTGATTTGTCTCCACCACATGAATACATTCAGCGTTATCCATGCCCACTGAAGACACAGTTATCCTGCCTCTACACCAAGCTAGACCAAAGACAAACTTTCAATTCATATTGTTATCACAAAATTAATACAGTAAAAAGTATAACTGCATGGCAATTCAAGTTCCTCTTTCTCCTATAATACCAATCTTGTGCCTTCCCATTCAATTGACTTTGACCTCTCAGAAGAGTTGATCTACCTTCAAAACTATAGTCTCAGTGTATTTACTGCCAAGCTATTCTCCTGTAAAAAAATTCCAGGTAAAATCACTTGCACATTTTAGAAAAAGATTTGAAACACAGGAGGCTGTCTGAACATAAGGACTTTCAACACTTCTTTACTGCAAAGTGGTTAAGCATAGGAACCAATTGCCCAAATAACTTATAAGCCATCTGAACACATTCCTAGGCAACAAGCTCCAGGTGATGCTAGAACAAGGAGTTGGACAAGATGATTTCCAGAGGTCCCTTCCAACCTCAACCATTCTGATTCAATGATCTCTGCCAAAAAGTACTGCTACGTGCAGCTTCTCTAGTATAAACTCCAATGTTAGTGCTCTTAACTGAGTGCAATACATCTGTCACAGAAATTTCTTCAAAGATCTCTGTATTTGGTATCTGAAAGATACAGGAATAATATTACGCTTAATTTTCCAGACCTGAAACAGAGCTTGTCTAAGTTCTACGTTAAAACAGTTATCACTGTCCCATTTACCTTTGGAACAACATTTGCAAATAGATGATCCAGCAGCTTAACAGAATCTGTGCCTTTTACTTTAAACTTGCCAAATGGTGACAGGTCAATCACACCAACTTTTTCCATAACCTGTTTATATTCACGACCTACAGGGTCAAACCAATTTGTGCGCCGGAAACTGGGTCTGAAACAGAGCATTTAGACACATAAAACAATTCACAAATCCCTGCACAATTTAGAAATTTCAGTGAAAGGTAGTCTTCAGTTTTTTCCATTTAATAATCATCTAAAAGACATAGACTTTCCTAATTGTAGGTAGCTTACCCAATATTTTCCTTGGTCTAACACAGCTTAATAATTAAAATCCTTTAACAACAGAGAAAGATATGAGTTGATATTGTATCAACCACTTTGCATCATAACTATTTAAATGTTAGAATGTTAGAAAAAGTAGTAGTCTATCATGAGTACATTTACAGCATACTTTGTTCATGAATCATTTTAAGTTTAAGATGTCAAAGACTTTACTTCTGAGCAGCAAACTGTATATCTTTATTTCTTTATGAGCCTCATTTAGATTAGACTCCAGTATCTCCATGGAAAATATTTATTTGCTGGAAGCTGCCTGATGCAGGCGGGTAACTAGGGGGACAGGCATAGAGAAAGAAAAAAAAAAAAAAAGAAAAGAAGATTTGCCTTCTCCTCTCCAGACAATTACACAGAGAGAAATGAGCTTTTTCATGAAAATGTTATACTGTGCTGCTGATCTAATAATAAGAGATGGAGAAAAACACATATTTATGATGAACAACTTGTTTTTCAAGCTCTTCCTTGAGCTAGGTTGCTTCCTGACATCCTAAACCTAGAACAGTTACAAGATATCTCAAAGTGTGTTTTGAAATGTCTGCATTATCAGAATAAAATGTATGCTAAGCTATGGGAAAAGTAAGAATGGAAGATAATCTAATAGACAACTGTAGCTGAAGTGAATGATAAATGCATACTTCTCATTAAATTTAAATCATCTGGCTCTTGTTATCATGACAAATTTTCAGGGGAGGGGGAAAAAAAGTAATCTTTCATTTACTTGTATCCAGTCTCATCGCCAGGTTTGTAGAACCAATGAGGTTGCTCCCAGCCTGAATGAAAGCCCATTGAACACTTTGACTTCAGCAAATCATACAGCCCACTTGTTCTCTCTGTGGGTCTACCAGCAAATCTTTCTTCTTTGGGGTAACCAACTAAAGGCAGAAAAAAAAACAAAACCAAAAATCAACAAAAGCCATGGCATACTAAGATTGTCATCCAAGATACAAAACATATGAAAACAGAGTAATCTAGGGGCAGGCTTTGCTGGAATCCATCTTCAGGACATAAATGTATTAAAAAAAATATTTTCTTACCAATGTTATTAAAGCCATAAGACTCTCTTGCTTTGGCTGCTGTGTATTCTGTAGTGGTCCACTTTCCATAGCGGTTTGGATCTACTTCTATCAGGTCAAATGGAGGTTCCCCCTCAAGGATCCAGTCACTGAGGTACTTTCCTATGCCACCAGCATGTATAATACCATACCTTAAAAACAGTAAAAAGTCCTGCAGTGCCAACTCTTTCATGTTTTGTTTTTTAAAATCAGTACTAACATATACTACCAACAAAGACCCTAAAGTATTTTAAATTTTTCCCTCTTTTTTTCATTTGTTTGATTTTGTCTTGTTTTCCAAGATTACATACTTTATTAACAGATATTTCTACTGCTCCACTGCCAGCAGAATGTCATTGCTAACGTACAGCAGTTGCAGTTGCTTGAGATTAAAGCAAGTTATTTCTCTAAAATTCATAATTTATCTATCCTTTTCAGGGCAATTAGCATTTTAAAACAATTAATACTAAGGAAAGGTCTCAAACTTCTGATGTCCATTAAATACACTTTATAGTCATAGAATACCTCTTCTTTTTCAATCAGGTTTGATTAAACCAGACTCAGATTTGAAATCCATACTGAGACATTCTAGCAGCTACAGTGACTATGTACATTCCAGTCAAAAGAGCAACAGCAGCAAAAGTCAGGAGACGACATTACAGAGATAGCTTTAAGGGATTTGAAATACCAGCAGTACTTTTTATATTACTGCACAGAAAACCAGGGATATATGGTAAACAGAGGAACTGGGAAGAAAAATAGGTTTGTTTGCAATGGTGCCAGTTTGAGAACTGCTTTTTCTCACCTGATTTACCTTCTCTGTTATTCCCTACAATTACAACGTGAACTGGTTCCATAAAGCTTGTAGTAACAAAATAAACATGTAGAATTTTTCTGCTACAGTCTGTAGCAAAAGTCTGTCCTGTTTCTACATGAGCATGTGAAGAATCAGACTGTAGAAAAAAATCTTGTCAGAAACCTATGTTAAAGGAACCACACTAGACAGCAAAGGTAGATGCTCAGAAGTTATAAAGTGTTATTCTATGTTTCTGTACTTAAACATTTTGTACATAATTCTAACTGTCAAACTGCTTGATATCTTCACATCCATAGGGAAAAATATGCGAAATGTACCCCTGTAAGGTACCTGAACTGGAAAACTGGGGACATAAGCTTTATTGCACTGCCCTATGTGCATGTTGCTACTCAGTCTGCGTATGATCAAACAATACCATCTAATATAGGAACCTCTGTTTTAATACTAAATGTTTAATGGCAAATAAGCATTAACACCAAATGATTTAAAACTTTTTTAATACCTCTATGAACTAATTTGCCATGTCTTCAAAAAATTGTCAAAATATCTTTCCATCCATGGAAGATGTGAAAATTAATTCTCAGTTGTTTGTGAAACGCTCCCATGAGCATAACAGAAAAATTCTTGAAGAAACCTTGTCTGTACCAAACCAAGTTTAGATTAACATGCAGCACTTTAATCATAGACACTTATGCAGAATAGTGAAGATAAAACCAACTTAGATTGCTGCTCATCAACTTTGCAGTCTGAATTCTGTCTTCAGTTAAAATAGGCAAGGATTTTACAACAAAAAAAAAGAAGTAATCATTTAATTCTAGTGCATATGCATAAAGAGAATGAATACATAATATCAATGACATTACTTTGATACAGTATGCTATTCATTATTTATTTATTTTAATAAGAGAAAAACATCAAACAATTGAGTACATGAAATAATTCTGCCAACTACAGTCAGTATAGGGCAGTTCAGCACAAATCTTCAGACTCAGCGCAATCTTCTATCACCGCAGTGGATGCAGTAAGGATAAGTGCTTGCAAACTGCTACTACACAGAAGTTAGCTGTTACTGGTATTAATTCAATTAAGCAACTCTTAGTTATTCACGGGTATAAGCTTTGGTACCATGGCTATGATGCCTCCAAGTACAGCTCCAGAAGAAATCTTAGCCAGTTTAACTCTGCCTGCATGATTCAATGCAGACAAAAGCAAAGGAGAGCAGCAAAGTGATCACTGCATGACTACGAGTGGTGACAGACCAAACACAATGAAGGCTTTTAGCTTCAGCTGAAGACTGCTGAGCTGATGGCAGGGTAACCCCACAAAGCCGGACAGTTCAGGGGAGGCTGCCCTGCTACTACAGGCACAGCCCTGCACCTGGCCTGAGCCGTCTCTGCACTCTGCAGAGTTTTGCAGCACTGACTGCTCAACCCATTCATTTTGGTGCTCCTAGCTGGGCCTACATAATGAGAGATTTTGCGGTACACGGGATGCCCAAATCCCTCTGTACCTCAGGTAATAGGGAGCTGATTGTATAAATACAACCACTGCAATTCTGCTGCACAAGAATGAAATATGTTTTTCAAGGACAGGATAATACTACTAGCTGTAAAGAGTGTTCAGTATCAGTAAAGTCTGATATTCCTACAGTGTAGGAGTATCAGTATTCTCATGATTTAGAGAAAATTTTCTTAGTGAATGTGAACTGTTTTTGTCCAGTTTTTCCTCTCTCCTTCCAATCCCTCACAGAATAACTTGCCATTGTCCCAGTCACATTTTTGTGTCTTACTTATGAGTCCTTGCTTCTCAAACACTTTCAGCTCATTCTGTTCTTATTCCTAGGAAATCCTAGTCTTTGCACACCGTGGTCCCTCTTCTGTATCTTTGTCCCAAGCTATGGAATGATTACACTGCTTTGAACATAACTTTCTGAATAAAATCCTAGCCTACTCTTGTGAGTATTTTCAAAGCTGTAAGTAACTAAAAATGGGAAGCATTGAGCAACCTTAATAATAAATAGCGCTACAAGCTCTGCTAACTATACTTAAGTTTTTTGCATGTTAAAATGCCTAGCAAGCAGCTAATTTTAGATAATAAAAATCCTCTAATCTAACAGCACTAAGTCCTCTGTCACAATGTCCCTTGCCTGCTAGTTGACTGTGAGATAAGGATTTGCTAATGCATACAAAAAATTACAACACTGGTAGAAACACTGCAGTGACCCAGAAGCATAGAACAGAGAGTCAAAAGTCCCTGAAAAGCAGACAAAGCAATCCAATGACAGCCACATAATTGTGACCTGTGTCCAAACATTTAGAGATTAATCAAACTCCTGAAATAAGCCATTTAAAGAAAATTAAACAGGTAACACTAGTCTTCAGTTTTACACATATGGAACTTTGATTCTGATCCCATTGACATCAACAAAGAAAAACATGCTCCAAAGTCTGGCCACAGAGTAATGAACTTTTTGGTGAACAAGGTCTGCTTTTGTAACTATAAGTTCTGCAAATGTTACTGAAAGATAACATTTTTTTTTTAAAATCCAAGCAGCAAAGGTGAATACCTTTCACAATGAATCATTGCAAAATTACCAAGCTTTTTTATTTTGAGGGCCTCAGAAATCATGTTAGTGATACTACCTTATCTTACGATCTAAGGGTTTGTTTGGTTTAGAATGAAAGAAAACTAGAAAAAGCTGAGCTGGATTTTGAACAGCCAATTAGGCAATTGGAAAAACAATGTAAACAGAATGTGTTCAATAACATGTGCCTGGAATCGGATTTGGTTCATTCTATCCATCTTGAATCAATCGTCAAACTAAGACCATTAAAGAGATGTTGGTGTTTTATCACTGACTCCAGTGCAGCCATTAATAAATAAGATGCAAATCACATTCAAGGAAAACACCATAATGGGTGGGAGAAGGACACCAATAAATGACTTATTTCTATTGTTGCACTGCTGTCTTCATTTGCTTTCCTCCAACACCCAGCAATGCAATTTTTCCGCTCAATTTTCAACAGTCAGAAACATTAATGGATTTGTATCCCTAGAGCTATCAGTCATATGGTATGTTGGAATGTCTTCTATTTAGTATACCTTCAGTTCTTCACAAAAAAATGTATACTGCACATTCATTTTTGCCCAACTTCAGTGAAAGCAGTTTTACATACAACAAACCAACGGTGTCATTCAAAGCAAAAAATAAAATTAACTGGAAAGTATATTGTGAAACACAGCACCTTTGTGACCAACTTGCTGCACAGACAATACAAAGTACTACCATTCTTGCTGCTTCATAAAGTGTCACAGATACTGGTCTCCAGATTAAAAGGAGGAAACAAATTTAAAAATTAGTGAGAGTTATGAAGAAGCAAGAGAGAAGGATGAGCTTACATTATACAGATTGTGGTCATTAAGACTGTTTCCAATTACATTTTAAACAAAATATGTGCAAAACAACTCCCAAGCCCGTAAAAATACGCAAAGCTTTAGTTGACTACCATTTTAACAATATGACAGACAAAAGTTGTTGCAATGAACTTACTCACCCAAAACCAATAGCTACCCAGTAATTTCTGACACCCTGATGTGGTCCCACCATAGGAAGAATGTCTGGAGAATAGGTGATAGGACCTGCAATTGTGTTTACGATGTCTGCTTTTCTCAAAACGGGGACCATTTCCATAGCAGCCTCAATATGCTCCATTATTCTGTCTAAATCAGACTCAAAAAGTTCTTTTCCAAAACCTGCACAAATATTGGACTCTTATTAGACACTTACTTACACTAGGAACACATACATTTTAAATACAGTTATAGTATCTATATATACATTAAAGTTATATGGGACTAATCAGTACATATGTCCAAGCCTTTGCCATCCTACACAGGAAAAATGGCATGCATAAATCCCTAGTTACCTGCAGGATCAGTTTATTTGTCACTGCAATTAAACTATCCTTTATACATATTTGTTTAACCCTAAGGTCATGCAAATTCAACAATGAAGTAGAAAGGAAGTGAAGAAACACAGAAACTTTCTTCTATATTAATAAGACACACTTATTTTTCTCAATATGCCCATAATTTGAGGAGGTGAAGATAGATACTTCCTGTATCTGCTTATGACTTCCATGACATCATATTAATTTCTGGGCATATTTCAGCCCTTGGTCTGGGCTCTAAGCATTGCTGAACATCATTCTGTAGAGGCACTTGAACTTACTGGAGACAGTAAGTTCAGGAAGCTGTGACAGGGCTATCCAAAACCAAACAATGTTAGTTGTTCTTCCTTAGGAAACATGGGGTTTTTTTTAAACAGCAACACTAATGACAGTATAACTTTCTGCCTGGAAGTGAATGGAAAGCCAGAGCCTAGATATAATACAGCAATGTAATAATTTCTCCTAGTAAGCAGTCATATGACATAGTTAGGATATTTCTGTATTCCACACATATCTACAGCTCTCTTGCACTTATATCCAAACACAGCATTTTGTCTAAGACATTCCTTTGCTGTTCCCATTTGACAATCACACTATCTCTGGGATAACAACAAATATCCAGAGCCTCTGTCAGCATGCTGGAGAGAACTGTAACTTGGAAAAATCCCTATTCAGGCCAAGAAGGCTATACAATGCAGATTTGGTGACTGCATCTAATCACAACACACAAGCACCTCTTTGGAAAGCTGGCTAAGACTACATTGTAGTAGGCTTTTCTTATGTTACATTTGTATTTCAATTATCTTTTATCATTAGAGTTATAATTATTATTTGAAAAAGGCTTTTGCATTACAATCATGCATTGCAAATATTTTGTATTTTTCATCACATAAGGCAGCATGACAGCCTGGGATTTATACACATTATAATGTGTGCTGGTGCTTATTATGTTTAATGTCCTTAATCACCTGGTGGGACTCCATTTGTCACCCATGAGTCCTGCAGCTTCATCTTCTCCTCACTTTCATATGGACCAAATAAAAGACCATCCCTTTCTTGCCTTAAATAATATGACCCTTCTAAGTCACGAATCACAGGCAATTCTGATTTTAAGGCTTTCACTTCAGGGATAGTTGATGTCACAACATACTGATGATGAACAGGTATGAGAGGGTGTTGCAGGCCAATCATTTTGCCTATGTCACGGGCCCAGAAGCCTAGAAAAGAAAAAAACAAAACCAAAATAGAAATATTCAAACACTAATTTCAGTGAATAGAAAATTACAGTAAAATATTTGCAGTAAAAAATATGCTTTTATGTGTGACAGGTTTTTTTCCCCATACTTTTAATTTTCACATTATTTTTTAGATCATCTAGCAAATTTCCTCCTCCATAGTTCCATGAACCTTTTTCCTAATTATACTACCATATATTATTATAAAATACAATTAGGAAAATAGAAATTAGGCTTCTAAAAGTTTAGAAGAGAATTTAATTAACAATTCCACAAACCCCATGGCTTATTTCAGTAAAGTAGGCCTGCAATATACTCCTAGGAAAGACAGAGACATTTAAAAACCGGAATAAATTAACTCACATCATAAGTGTTACATAGCCTCTTCTTACCACCCAAATGAGCTAGTATCCTTTGCCAAAAACAGTAGTCAAGGCCTAACACCCCAATACACCAAGGCAGTACTTTCAGGCAGCTGACCTCAAAAACTGAAATTTCTCTTTCACATGCATTGTGTGACTCATATTAATTATGTTTCCCACAGGGC
This sequence comes from Climacteris rufus, assembly GCA_013398175.1. Classification (NCBI taxonomy): domain Eukaryota; kingdom Metazoa; phylum Chordata; class Aves; order Passeriformes; family Climacteridae; genus Climacteris; species Climacteris rufus. The sequence continues at coordinate 95,775 of VZRZ01000388.1, forward strand.
AATCAATTCATTATGATGTTTGTATTGGTGAATAGTCAAGTGTGCTCTCCCACAGCTGTCCAATTAGAAGTAGTGATACAGACTGTGACCAGAAAATGCAAGGAACAATTTCCCGGCCTCTGAAGCTAGCTCAAGATCCTTCATATACACCATGAGACTGAAGTTAAAGAAGACCTAATTCTTTTCTGTTAAGGTTAAGCTGGTAAGGCACATTCACTTAGTGAAGCACCAGTGTCAAAATTAAGCAGTGGCAGCAACATAACTGCCAAACACTAGTTTGGGCTCTGCATCGTGGCTTGCATCCACTGTGAGGCTGGAACATAACGGACTTGGGAATCAGACAGGTACAACCGACTGGAACGGCAGCTGCTCTATGATGCTTTGACTATCACTTAATTCCACTCTTCTGACTTTTAGAACAAGGGGCAGAGGTCTCAGGAGTGGAAATGAAGGGAGAAGATCCAAAGAAATAAGAGTTTCATGGGAGTCTGGGAGTCAGGAGGGTTGGGGGGAAGATAAAATTAAAGTGGAAGACGAGGCAGCAGGGCTTTCCAAATTAAAGGCTATGTGCCATAGGGCACCCAGAAAAAGAAGGCAGGTCAGCCTGGTTCCTGTGTGATCAACTGACTCTAAACTGCTTAAGACAAAACACCTCCAGCAAGATTTTCTACCTGAAACATCTGCCCCTTCTACAGGGACAAACACTCAACTTCTCTTTCTTTATGCCATTTCCTTGTCATAACCAAGTTCTCCTACCTCTCTCTTCAATTCCATACTCTCCAAGATCTGGGCAAAGTTTCGCAGTGCCCTGAGGGCATCAAAAAGCATAAATTATCCTGAACAGCTTCACCTGGGACTTTCACCCACATCCCTGCCCATGGGCACAGGAGTCCCATTCCAGGTCAGCTCAGGTCCTTCAGAACCTGTCTGATCTGGTTTGATTGTAGATGTGTGCCTGCTTACAGCTCTGTCACAACCATGCCTGTACCTGGCCATGGAACACATTGATCCAGACCCTGATCCGTGGACTACTTCTCAGCTTGACCTCAGCTCAGTCGCAACTCCACAGTCCTGTCTGTTGACTACTGAGCACTATTCGACCCTGGTTACCATCACCAGACCACTTCCTGACCTGTGGTCACATTCCTGGCTTGGCTCAGCCTGACTTCATCTCTATGGATCTGGCTGTGCCTTATCTCCACAAGCCCATCTGGAGGTCTGGACTGCAGGCTGACCCTGGCTGCAGGTCCTGGGCCTTCCCTGCTCCCTGCTCCCTGCCTGCCCTGCCGGACAGAGCCCTTGCTGGCTTGGCCAGCCTTGTTACCCTGATTGGCTCCGTGTCCCGCGGGGAGCAGCCGGCTCATGCCACTTGCTGACATTAACTGGGGAATACATCCTCTCACCTCTGGCATGGCTTAAAGCCAGGACAATTAGGAAAGCTGAATTGGGCTGTGCTGGCCTTGTGCCATTCCCCCGTGCCAGAAGGGCTGTCAGTCTCTTATTTAATATTACAAACCAGCCTCAGGGTCTAACACCCACAGTTTTTAAAAATGCAAAGTTTCCAAGGAAAACGTGTTCTGTGGTGACTCACTTAACAATTGCTGACAGACAGCTAAAGCAAGGGAGCAGGAAATCCAGCATCCCCATCAAGAGATCTGTTCAGTTAAAAGCCCCTGTCCAGTCAACTAGAAACCAGTACCTGTTGCTCTGCAGTTATGATATGTAAGGCTTTTGCTTCTTAATGGCATTGTCACTACTTGGAGGAGACTCACTGCCAGAACACTTGGTATGTCAGTTAAATTGGTTCAGGGATGATCCTGCCATAGTCATATAGAGTGAGTGATCTAAAACATCCTTTAAAGGCTATCGAAATATGACTTATGTTCCATTATACAGAAAATGATCAAAAAATTCTAAAAAAATGCATTTCCAGCACATCTTCAAGGTTTTCCTTTTTCCACAAATGTGGATTTAAGTGGCAGCTAACAATCTTTAGGGAACTTCTTTTGATTTGGGCTTTTCCATGTCACCTACAAATAAAACTATTTTAAGATAAGGTCAGTTAATAATCCACAGAGGAGATGAGAAGGTGAAGTAGCAGAAAATTAGGTCTTTGAAACTTAGCTTTGTTTCTTTCTAAACATTAAAAAAAATTCTTAGCAATTAAATTTGCAGAATAGCATTAAAAACACAGCAAATTTTAAAATGTTTTTGAGTAAAAAACAGATAGTTTAGGTTTGCTTTAAATGAAATCTCCAGTACTATACTTCTAAAAAAAGTCACACTTATGATAAGTGCTTATTTAATTGCTTAAAATAACAAAAGGTGACATTTACTAAATGAAAAATAGTTTCTTTGTTTAAGGTTTTTGAATAAAAATGGCAAAAGGAAGAATATAGTCTCTGAAACAAAATTCTAATTGGAAGCAGATGTCAAGTCCTATCACACATGGTAGAGATAAATGAAGGCATACATTACATCTATAGGACATTTGTAAAGATTAAATTGTAGACACTGCAAACATCTGATGCTGAAATATTTAGTGGTAGTATTACTTAGCATATCTGCTGAAGTATGTAATCTGACTATCTCACTATCTCTCGTTTTTGAAAAACGCAATCTTCTACCACTACTTATATAAAAATGGTTGTATATACAATGTGTATGTGTGAAAATAAATACTTACATACACCCACACACACACAGTATATATAAACCAAATTCACTATTTTTGCAGACTTTAATCAAACTTATATTATAAATAGGCTGCAAGTCACTTCACCAGGCTCAGTATCAGTTACTTCATGTCAGGGATTATTTATTAGACATCTGCTTTCCTCCAAAATGGAAATCTCACATAAGGAACAGCTAAAGATTGCTTGAAAACTAGTTTGTTCCAGTTCTGCAGCAGATGTCAATTTCAGGGTGAGGCAGGGAGGGGGAGAGGGAATGTAAAGAGCCTCTGATGTATTTTTCTCTGCAACATGAGCCTAAAATTATACCAGTCATGATCTGTAGTGGAATGAGGCAAGGCTGAGAAGAAGAATGAATGTTATCTGAGAAAACATTTATGAGAGATATGTGCTATACGGTATTGATTTTACATCATTAGCCAGAATGTTAAGCAATGTGTGGTTCAAACATTCATTTTGGCTGAACAATTAACTACACAGGAGAATTAAGTAAATATGTTGTTGATTTAATAACTTATTAAATAATAAAAAAGGCTTATGCAAAGTTCACAAGGGTGAGTTTTGATTTTTGCAAATAAACTTTGAAAAGCATTTATCAGAAAACCCTGCCTAATGTCAACTTGATATATTAGCAAAAGAAAGATAACTACACTACAAAAATGCAAGAAAATTACTATGTCTGTGATACTTCATCTATACAATGCAGAGCCAATAGTTAGGAATAATGAGCGTCTAAAAAATTTGTGGCCTAAATAAGTCTGATTGCCAAGAGAGCTGCCTTTCCATTTCATAATCTTGGATCACTCCCAGACCAATATATCCACACGGTGTAACAAATGACATAAGGATTCTATTTGCAAGAGAGCTTGTGATTTTGTAACTGAATGCTGTTCCATAATTCATGTCTGAAAGCCATGAACTGGCAGTCCAAAGGCAATCAAATATTGACATCTCTCATCTTCCAAGTGCTTCACTTTGTGATCTACATAAAATTGTTTTAATTTGGATTCCCTGTTTGTGTGGTTGATTGCCTTCTAAAAAGCATACTAAACTCCTCTAGTCCTCTTTCTCTACAAAATTCATTATGTGGCACTCACAAGTAAGCTTAGAGCCTCAGATCCTTGTTATTTTAGCTAGGCATATAGCAATAGGAGGTGATCACCTATATATGGAAGACATATGATAAACAAAGTGCAATTTTCAATGGGTTTTCCAGTTAGTCTTTACTGAAAGCCTGGAATGATTTAACACAGGGCTGTCTACACCCCAGACGCTGAAAGAAAGGCCTGTGAAGCACATCCCCTGAGAGTCCAGCTGTTTTATCCCCCTCTCTCTAAACTTCACTTTTTTCTGCTGTCCAAACTCTAGTCTTACTCCAGTCCTTACATCCTTCTTCAGCTATTTTGTCACCATGCACTAGTCAGTCTCCCTTGTTTGTCAAGTTCTGTCCCAGCAGCCATCTCTTCCTTCCACTCTACTTCCATCTACCCCTCCCCTGCTATTACATATTACACCAGTCTTTCATGATTAAACAGCTCAGTTTTCCACTCAGTTTCACACACAACCATTCCTTGAGTATCGTTTCTAGTAATTTTGGCTGAAAATCTCCTAGCTTCAGCTTCCTTAATGAAATATATCTGATACCTTTCCACTATCCCTCTCCCTGGTATTATCCCCACTGCTGCCATCCCCTCTCGGTTTGAGCTTCCTTATTCAGCAAGTCCTACAGCACATAACTGTTCCACTTGCTGCCAGTACTCCTAATCACATCCAGAAATCTTTCACAGGCATTTTGGTCTCCCAATCTATTCCCCCTCCAGTCCAATTCCCTCATAATTCCAATTGTCTGCTGTGGTATTCCATCCACCAACAAGAAGAGTCCCTGTCTCACTTAATTTTATCTTCTTTGCACTAGAAATAGGTGCTTGGGATTTTTTTTCTGTTCCACTGCACACATACAGAAAGGAACTATAAAGATGTATTCTTGCTTTAAGTTCACTTGTCCCATCTGAGTGAGAAAGTCAACTTGAGACATCACAGCCTCTGACAGAAGCCTCAGTATTCACTGCGATTGGACGTTTGCAAGACTAATGCCCTAAAAATGCAGATATGATCCAGTTTGAGGAAGAGTCAGCAAAATGTAATATATATAGTAAATATTCAACATGTTTTCAAACAATTGAAAACAGAAAGTTTTCTACTAGGAAGCAGAAAGCACACTTCCCATAAGACGTGTCAACAGTTTCACCAATAGTATATATATTTATTTTTTTTATTGTATAAAGCAGCATAAAAATAAGTGAAGTTTAGATTGAATACACGTTTTTAGACCTATTAACTTGCTTAGGAAAATAAACACAAATCTAAAGGACTCTTGCCCATAAGGTCTTTGAAGAAGAAAGGTTCGTCTTCTTTAACACAATGAAGAATAAAATACAAGTAAATATTGTAAATATTTACATATGTAAATACAAGTTCCTTTGAGTTAGGCAACTTTTATGACATGCAAATAATGCACTGTTAAGCCAAGAACATGTTTCAAATACGACTTAATAGGACAACAAAAAATCTTCAGTTTCAAGGATCCGTGGACAGATTTAAATCTTAGAGAAAGATAATAGTGAATAGACAGAGTCAAATCCTCAGTCTGTTTGAAAAAACGGTGAAGATATTTCTACTTCATTGGTACATTCCATCTCTCTTCCTAGGTATGTTTCATTAGATTTCAGAGGACTATATTGCACAGACTGTCCACTCATTGGGCACTGGAACTGGCTTCCCAGGAAAGTAGTCACAGAACAAATTTGGCGTTTGGCAAGAGGCATTTGGACAATGCTGGCAGGCACATGGTGTGATTCATGGGGGTGTCCTATGCACGGCCAGCAGTTGGACTCCATGATCTTTGTGGGTCCTTTCCAGCTCAGGATATTCTGTGATTCTACGACTTTAGACCGTAGCATCTCATCTACGCATCTTACCATAGACCAGTAAAGATCTCTTCTGCTACTAAAATCTAACAAGGCAGTCTGATTACTAACTGCTGGAGACAGACCATAATAAATATTTTTAATGTCTATTCAAGGGCACTTAATATAAGAGCTAAATTTTCACCGTACTGTAAAGTAATATGTGCCAATTACATTTTACCACAAGCCAAGTGAATGTTCAAAAGCATATATATTCCTTATATGTGTAACCCACACCATCCAGTACAGGTGCTTGATTTATATGCATTGTAAATCTGAAGAGTACTCAAATGCTTGTATTAAGTCCTACCTGCAGTATTCACAATTCTCTTTGCTTGAATTATTCCAAGAGGAGTTTCAACTTCCCATGTGCCATCTGATCGGGAGTTCAGATTAGTCACTTGGACAGGAAAATTTAACTGAGCACCGTATTTTCTGGCTCCCGCAGCCAAGGCCATAGTTAGAGAATAAGGATCAATATGACCATCTCCAGGGTTATACAGGCCAGCTAAAACCTAAGTGGAGGTAAAAGCCCCCAAATGAAAGAAAGTAAAATTTACCAGAATTAGCTAATTAGAAAAAAAACCCACCAACTTTTCTATTTTGAATATAATAAACTTTAAGAAGTGAAATCAAAGCAAACTTTCAAAACATACAGTAATATCAGCCTCTATCCAACTTTACAATTGTCTAAGGGAGTAAAATTGCTCACATCTCCCATGCAATCAAAGGTTGCAATGCTTTAATATTATAATCTTCTATACATCATAATTAATAGTATGAATTCTAACAGGCAGTATGCACTAAAATTCACAAGGGTCTGATTTTAGGCTACAAAACATCTTTTTTCATTAAAAAATAAGTCTTTCTTATATATTTTGCATAAGATATATATATTTTACACGTATATATCTGATAGACCAATATTTAATTGCAATGGAAGTTATATTTCATAAAACTGGCTTCTCTTTACCTTATCCATGTTCAATAAGGGAAATAGCTCTTGCACTTTCTCAGGAGTAATTAGGTACTGCTCTGTTGGGTGCCAACCAGCACGAGTCATTTGGTATTTGAATTCATCCACCCTAGTAGGGGTTGAAGCAATTCTGATGCTGCCAGGCTGATGAAACCCCACAGGCTAAACCAAACAGAAATAGCAAATTACTGAAAGAACCTTTACTGATTGTCATATATACATTTTCCTGTGCTATGGTAAGTCTACAGGAATTTTTCCACTAACATCACTGAAAAAAAAATGCAAGTAAGTTAGGGGCCCTTGAGGGAATACGCCTTAGATATAGACTCCTAGAGAAAATTATTTTTCAAGAAGTTATTAAATTAACTGGCTAAGTTAATGTATACTATTTTCAAAACAGTTGAAAGAAGGTTTTATTGAATGTCATGATACTTTAATTTTTACTAAGATCTAATTGATATTTGATGCATGCACTCACACTTTCAAAAATAGAATCAGATGCGTCTCAAAATAAGCATATATAACAGTTTATTTTAAAGTCTGTCATCTGCATAATTTCCTCCTGAGACGTTGCAGAATGAATTTAACTAAGCACCTTTATTAACACAATGAAAAAACACTTGCCTTTTTTGTCTTTTTAATAAATTAAACTTCTTTACAGAGCTGGACACTGAATGCTTATTTTTCTTCACCTTTTCTATGTTACCTCACAGAACAAAATAATAGGACTGAATGAACTCACAATGATAATCTGATGTGGCCCCTTATCTAGCTGAGTAGTAAAATGACAAAAAAAGCAATTTATCAGAAATATTAAAAAAGTCATATTATATATGACAAATATTAAAAAAATATAAAATTTGTAGACTAATACAGTGAGGCTCATGCAAATTTCTGTGGCCATCCAAAGCAAGCATGAGTTTAGTAAATTAGATCTATGACGTGAGTGATGCCACATGAAAAACATGACTCCTGTGTTTCTGTGAATATCTGTTCCTGAAGTCACTAAATGAAAACACACTTCTGAAGGGGACAGGAAGAATTGCAGCAATCTGCTCAAGTACAGACAGCATCATATCACATGAATTTTTCAGTGGACAAGTTTAAGGCAAGAATGTATCATAATCAGTCCATTCATTCCAGATCCCTGATGCTATTTTAGCTCCTCTACCAAACTAAAGTTGCAGACTCAGCCTGCTGAGCTCTTGAGATGTTTTATGAGCACCATTTTCCTAAACTGTAGAGGGATCTGGGAAACCATCTAAAATATGTAATGACTAAGCGTGCAGAAGAATGTATTTCAGTAAAAAGAGACATACTCCCATTTCACACCCTTATCAACTACACTTTTTTGTAAGACTATTACTGCAGTTGGTATTGCTCTGAATCAATACTTCACAGGTTAAGGTGATTACCTGTCCAGTCTCTTCTTCCAGCTTCTCATAGAGTTTGATGCTGTATGCATGGATTTTCTTCAGGTTTATTCCAGGATGAAAATAAGTCGTTAAACCAGCCTCAAATGAGAAATAGGAACAACAAAGATTAGAATGCAGTGTTCTTTCCTTTCTGCCAATTGTCATTTAAAAAGGAACTGTCAAGATACTGTAAAGAAAAACAACACATGGATAGAGCCAACTGCTACAAAAATAAAAATAAAATCCTTTCTCTACATATCGCATTTTTGTTTTCTGCACAGGTGCTTTTCCATCTGTCTTTTCTCATCAAATTTGTCAATCCATGATACTGTTGCAGTTGTTCCGTGCTATGGTTTCCTTTCTTCCTTAACTTATTCAGTTGACTGTTTAAAATCTTTTGAAAGAGACATACAAACTTTATTTCTGATCAACTAAATTAAATTATTAAATCTAAATGTCCTGTAGTAGGGTCTTTTCCTACTTGCAAATGAAGATGGGAGAGAAACCAAACCTTCAGAAAGACCAGATCTTCACAAGACTTATTACATTCCTGGGGTGTGTGCAGCACAGCAGTGGAAGACAATATTTTCTACTCTCAACAGTTGTCTCATGTGGCAGTTAAAGAGCAATTGCTGCATTTCAAAAGCAGTTTAAGAAATTAATGTATTTATTTTGCACATTACTTTACTAGATTCCACTTTAGAAAGCTGTCAAGTTCTTTCAGATTTATGCAAAGGTAAAATCAGGAAGTTACTACAGCCTCTTCAATATTTAAGGAAACTATTCACTTGCCTACAATAGGAGACAGCTGCATCAAACTAATGACATTCATAACTGCAGACATTTATTCCTTAAAAAAAACCAGTATTAAAGTGTTACTGAAGGTAAGCATATGTCTGTATTTTCTGAACTTGTCAATTAACTAAAACCCTTCAAGCGAGAGAGAAGAAATTTACTGTAGGTTTTCAAGATAACTACACTGATTTAAATATATTATATACATAGTGAATTTTGTGCTAAAACAGAGATTATTCATAGATTGAGATTGCTTCCATTAAAGGTGCTAGACGCTGGAGTATACCTGTGAGTTCACTGACATTCTGAGAAAAAAGATATCAGGAAATTCAAAGGTAAAAAGTTACACATATTTAGTTTTGATAGTTTCCTTCTAAGTTGCCCAGTATGTATAAACATTAAACACTTTTGATTTTAGCGTGTCAACTCTGCTCTCTGCTTTAACTTTTAAAGCTAGTGGAATATCTGTAAAGGTATAAATTAAAAAAGGAAGATTTATTGGTCTTTAAAGATGTATTTTAATTCCAACTAATTTAATTATGCTAAGAAGTTATTAAACGTTACAATTCTCTATAATTAATAGGAACATATATTGCATGAATTAGGTCACACATCCTAATTTTTTAGACCATCTCATGTCTTCCCTCCCACGCCTTCCCTCTTTCTTTGGTACAGTTTCACATCTAAGATAGGATCTTTTCCTTCAGAAAGTTAACTTCAAATTGTTCTTAGCAAATAGCTTACACTCAGATACCACTGCCATCAGAAAACAGAGATCATACTGACATGACAGGTACTCAGTATCTTCAGAGCAAGAGTGTCATTTCTGTCTGGCTTTACTGATGGTATGGCTTGATGCCATCCACGGTGTTGAAAGTTGTTCCTACCTTTATAAGAATTTTATCTTTCTGCTATCTCAGTTTATATCATTGTGTACCAGATTACTGAAATGACAATATAATCCAATGGAAAAGAGTCTAAAATTAATCATTTGCCAGTATCATATTTTTCAGTGGTATCTACATTTTACTAATAAAATTGACTCTAAGTATGTTTAGTGTTGTTCATTACCTCAACAATCTGTTTATAAAAAGTGATCACAGAAATCTCCAGGAGGGAGATTCATCTAGGAAGGGCCCCATCAAGCACAAAGCAGGCGTGTTGGGTTCAGAAAGTCCCTGGGCTAAATTAATAGTCTGGAAAAAATATTCTTTGTTCTTTTCTTATTATCATATTGGATCATTAGCATCATACTGGACACTGCTAGGTAATTGACTAAATGTGACTTTTATGTCATTTGATACATGTGCTTTCATGTTGTGAATACATTTATTTTAATTACCTTAGATTAAACCCCAGGGCTGCTTCACTGCAGACTTCTTAGCTAAAACTTGTTTGTTTCTCAAAAAATATAAGGCTTTTTTTAAGTGTGTACAGAATAAAGAAATACATAAGGCATTAAAGTATTTTAATTACTTCAGCCATGTACAACAGCCTAAGAATAATTAATTTACTTCTATCTGCAAAATTTGTCATCTCATTTTTACTGTCTTCGTTTATTTATGTAAACATTTTTTGGTCTTCTCTTATTCTTCCAAGCTTAGTAATGTATCTTCCAGATATAAGGAAACTACATTTAAGTGGTTACTATTAGTGTAGCCCTTCTGAACTAAATGAGCCACAAATCACTTGCAAGTTAGCTACAAACCCATATGCATTCAAGAGCACTTAGTTGCAGGAATTAAAAAAATTCTTCACTCTCTTAGACTTTGAAGCGAAGAAAAGAATTTTAAATGCATTTGATACCTTTTACTTCAGGTAACTAATGTTCCTGGTTTCAAGAGTGCAGATGAGAGACAGCTACAACCTGATCTCACTATATAAAAATTAAGACAATAAAATTATAAAATAATGACAATGAAACAAAAAGATTGAATGAGACCTCAGGAGATCTCTAGCAAACTTAATATTCAAAGCAGGGTCAGCTACAAGCTCAGACCACACTGCTCAAGATTTTCTCCAGTGTAGCCATTGAGAATATTCAAAGGCAGAGGCTGCAATACTTTCCTGGCTAAGTATGGAACTTTGCATTAAACCTTCTTAAATTCCATAGAACTGTCCTTTCATCCTTCTAGCCTGCCTAGATCCCTCAGCATGGAAGCCCTGTCCATGACTCCTCCTCCCAGTTTGGTGTAAACTTCCAACCTGATGAGCATGTACTTCGTCACCTACTCCAGATTTAATATCAGATTACTGATAAAGATATTAAACAGGATGGCTTCCAGAACAGACTCCTGTGACACTCCACTTATTTCAAGGCTTTGGGTAGAGCATGACCCATAAACCAATACCCTCTGAGTCCAGCCATCCCAATAGTCTTTTAACTTTCTAGCTGGACAGCCATACAGACCATAACATTTTCAGCTGAATATATAAATAGTATGGGAAATGTGTCTACAGTTTTGCTAAAATCTAGGTAAGTGACATTCACTGACCTCCCCTTGTCTACAAATTCAGTCATTTCATAATAGAAGGCAATCAGTTTTGATCAGACACAAGTTTGGGTTTTTTGGCAAATTTACCCTGACTGTTCCAAATCATATTTTCTCTCCTTTATGAGCCCAGATCTGGGACTTATTTGATGACTTTCCCAAGAACCAAATTATGGCTAGCTGGTTTTTGGGTCCTCTGCTCAACCCTTTGGCATTTTAAGAAAGACACATACATATGCCCTTCTCCAAATGTTTGGCATGTCCACCAATTTCAACAGTCTTCCAAGGCTGATACCTCTGTGGCCTTGTGATGAGTCAGCAGCATCCTTGGATGCAGCCTGTCTGTTCCACTGTATGTGCACACATCAAGCTGCCCCAGTAGGGCCTGGTTTGGTACTTCTCACACTGATGCAAGTTACTCTTCTGCTTTCACCTTGAGGCCTGAGAAACCCTGTCAGGGAAAACTGTGGCAAGAAGGCACTGAGGCCTTACCAGTGTACGCTGTGACTGTGTTACTCAGCTCATTCAGCAACAGTTAAGCATTTTCATTTTTCAGCCTTTTACTAATAATGCAGAAGCAGAAGCACTTCTTGTTGCCTTTAATGTTCCTTACAAACCTTAAATCCAGTTGAGCCTTGACTTTCGTAATATCCCTTTCACCTGCTCAGACAACTTTTCTAAATGGACCCATCTGCAGGATTTTCCTGCTTCTATCTCCTGTATACTGAGTTTTGCTCTGGAATTCAGTCATGAGCTCACTCTGGCCCAGCTGACTTCCCAATGTCTCTGCACATTTTCTTAATTTCAGAGTGAACCATTCTTGTAGTTGAAGGAGATTTTCTCTAGGCTTTGCTAAGAGCTTTTTTCTAAGAGCTTTTTGTATTGTGGGTAAACATGATCTGTGAAAATAATTTTAAGAATGGCCACTTTGCTATGAGAATTGACACAAATATTTTACAGCATATTTACAGTTGAAATTTTTAAATGTTGAAATGTTTGTATATCGGTTTTGTTCTATTTCAATCAGTTACAGCTTTTATAGTAATTCCATTATTAAATTAGCTTTCTGGAGGAAAATGGTATTAACACTGTTATGTACTAAATTTTCTCTTCTTTCAAATTTGATTGAATTGTAACAAGTTATTGTTTGTGTTTTGCTGTGCTTTACCATCAGCAGCATAATCAATCGCATGTTGCAAGGAAAAGTAGAACATAACAGACAGTAACTTCCTCTGTTATACTTTTTCATAACTGGTAGTAGAAATGTAGAAATATGTGCATACTTGTGCTGTGTTGTGCTGTTTTAATAACACACATCAAAGTCGGCCAAATTTATCTCAGACCCAAAAAGCAGAAGAAAGTTTTGGCAGCAACATTAGCAGGAATATGATCCATGTGAAACATGATCATGAGCTCTGGCAGGACCTCCTGGACTGTGAAAGAGGTAAAATGTGGTGTAGCGCAGCAACGTCTGAAGCAGACATTCAGCATTTGTGGCTGCAGACAATGTGCTATGTGCCTTTTCATGTGCTAACAATACATGTAATTGTCATCTGTATCTAGTACTGTATCTCTGTGAGGAAAACTGATAAATACAGTGATAAATACAGTATCTGGTATATGAAGGAACTCATGGTCACAATCTTGATCTTTCTAATCACCTGAGACAAAGTTATCATCTACTTTTTCATCTTCAGACTAAGTCCTCTAACACTCAGTTCAGTGAAAAGAGACTATACCATGTAGTTTATCTACCAGCTATCCATTTTAACATGGCCCATAAATAGGTATCTTGCCGTGTTAATTGTACCAAATTCTGTTCTGGTGTCATAAGGCAGCCTCCTCAATTGTGGTAGTGCAGACGTTTTCTGTGTCAAGCTTCAAGTCCCTCCCTTACTTTTGAAAGCAAGCCACACTCAGTGCTCCACTGCTGCACTCACTAAGATATGTGGGCAAAAGTACTGAAGGAGAGGTTGCTTTAACACAGTTATGAGCAGTAAGGTATGGTGAGCCAGTGTTACAACAAGAACAGAGGAAACATTCAGTAACAACACCCTATTCATGATTCTGGTTCCTTATTCAAGTAGGGGATTTTAACTTTTACAAACATACGGTTTTGCATACGCCTTGAGTAAACAGATTTCAGTCTGTGCCTCACTCCTGTACTTAAGGAAAAGTACTCTTTGAGCATTTTGTAGTTATGATTCAATACACGAGATGCATGATCTGACACTTTGCATGGTGTTGCTCTCTTTGCTGTTGTGTGACTGTCTGAAAGACACACAATTACTGAATTTTGTTTCTCCTAACTACATACAGTGTGTTTTCTTTTGCTTTGTTTATTGAAAAGCTAGTAAAATGAAGTATATTACTTATACACTGCAGGCAGTGATTTTTTTAAATTTTATTTTTTATTACTGTTCTCTCATAAGGCCCCAAACACACAAAAGACCTGTACTAATATGAAGCATTTCAGACTTTGTCCCCCAGGAGAACCATGAAAATACAAATAAAATAATACATCTGAGTCATCCTCCTTAATATGTTCCTGAAAGGTAAAGTATTGCATAAATGCTGTATTGCATTAACAGAGTAGTTCCAGAGATATCAAACTGTTGGGTTCCTGCTCTTTTGTATTGCTACACACAGGGATAACAATTTCCCAATTTCAGGTAAAAATAGATGGAAATGAATGGAAAAAGCATCTATTATTGTATTATTGTGGCAAACTTTATTTAATTTTGTTACATTATCTACTCCAAATACTGATTTAGAAAGTATGTAATTACATAAATGCATGTTGTGCACAAGTATGCCCATGTGATTAACATTATTATAGGAGATATTCCTAACATGACATCATAACATACGTCTTTTCAGTTCTTTTCCTTAGAATGCAGACAAACATTCAGGCCTAAAAAACCCACAGTGCACAGTTGTTACCTTTGCTCCTCCAAGATTTTAGGTAATGTCAGCGATGTCAGGAAAGAAAGCCAAGGGAATAAAAAGGTAATGCAGCTTCCACCACCATTATATACACAAACTGCTGTTAATCTGAGAGATGAACAAAACATTTCTTACTGCATGCCAGGTAGATCCTGCAGTGAGCTCAGATTTTTCTAGCAGAACAACATCCTTCAAGCCAGCTTTAGCCAAGTGATAGGCTAGACTCACACCAACACAACCACCTCCAATGATTACTGTGTCTGCTCTGTCTTTGCCTAAGGAAGGAGATGAGATTTCTTTCCTGAAAAAAACCCAACAATTAGAGACAGTTACAAAAAGGCAATTGCAGTTTCTCCCATGTCTTTTGTTTACTGCTTCTACCATAATACAAGTGGATTTCTGCTTGGGAGTTTACACATATGGCTTAAAATTGAACCTGTTTACTCATATCGTCTTTTAAAGTAAATTCTCTTCTAGGGTCATATAGATAATTGGTAGTAATAAAAAAACAAAAAACAAAAAACAAAACAAAACAAAAAAAAAAAACAAAACAAAAAAAAAACCCCAAGTTTGCTTCCACTTGCAACTTCAAATATTCTTTATCCAATATAGTCTAATGTATAGATCCTATTTCCCAAATAGAAGGTGACACCCACAATGACAGCATAAAAACCCAACTTTTCCAAAGTGCTGTAGTATGTGCAACAAAAAGTCTTTCAAAAATGTCTACTCATTTAGGCTCCTTAATAAATTTCTAAAACTAATATCAGTAGACTACACCAGTTCATGAAGAATGAACTGTCTACATGAAGAATGAAGCTTTGTACTTATTTTCATGTTCTGTCTATTTTGACATATTCACAGAATATTCTGAGTTGGAAGGTACCCACAAGAATCATCCATTCCAACTCTGATGTGAACAGCCCATATAGGGATTGAATCCACAGACTTGGTGATATTTGCACCATACTCTAAACAACTGAGCCAATCTCAGAGTTGACACGTCCTACTTTCCTTAATACAAAACATTATAGAAACAGGTTTTTGTCAATGGCTCACACCTGCTACTCCACCACGCTGTACTTTCCCAACTACTTCAGGCCAGCACAAACCAGAACTGCTGCCACAGGCAGCCCCATTCTTCTGCAAGTCAACTGATCTTCCTCTACTGCCTCATCCACAGACAGCCAAGCACCAAGTTACACGTGGACATTTACCACAAATTTTTTAAAAAGTCATTTTTTTGGGTGTTAGACAAGGTAGGACATATTGTTACAGTAGCAGTACAGACTACTGTGAAACCACCGTATCTTTCCCTTCAGGACAGTTAATCAATACTTAATTTTATCTCTCCTCATACATTTTCAACTTCTCTGGCAACAGACTTTCTAATGTATAACTAGTCTCCTACCTGTCTTCCACTAAGAAATCAAAAGCTACTAGTTTTATATATTATGAATAGAGATCTTACGACATTTTAAATGCAATTGCAGGAGTAATATGCACCATGCTTCTTCACTATGTGGTGATGAGTAAAAGCAAAATAAAAGTGAAAAAGTAAAATAAGTAGGAGCACAGGCTACACAGGTTTTCTGTATTTGCTGCACCATGCACTTGTATGTGTTCTTTTTCTGATTACATATTAATTTTTGCAAGTTAACAGTAAGCTGTTTAACAGCCAGATGTGCGACACTTACACCAGCTCCTCTACTGAATTTTGAGGCACATGGTAATCAAGGTCAAGCGTAAAGACTTTTCTCATTCTTCTTTTACGCTGTGGATTTGAGATCACCTCACCTGACTTTCAGCTTTTTTCAAACCTTTGTCCTGGAGCCTGACAAGAATCCGGGGTGCACCTTGCCAGTGAACTACACAGTTCGCCCAGATGTTTGATCCTGCCAGTTAAAAGCGGTCATTATTTGCTCATTGGTATGGCCCAGAAGACAAGAGAAGGGACCTCTTGCAAGTCAGCAACGCACTCGGGGCTGGTTCTGGCTTTGGAGCAGCAATGCGAGGCACTGCTAGAGGCACCTCCTGGCCACAGCTGACCCGGCCGGCCGCTGGCGGAGGGCCGCAGGCCGGCAGCAGGAGCGGGCTCCCGTCACCACCACCTCCCCCGCGCATCCCCGACAGCAGCAGCAGCAGCAGCAGCGGGGGCCGCGCCTTCGGGCGGCGCGGAGCCACGTGCGGAGCGCCGTGACCGCGCCCT
>VZRZ01000388.1:112531-139643 GCA_013398175.1 Climacteris rufus
CCGCGGCGTCAGGGGCCGGGCCGGGCGGGGGTGTCGCCCGCAGCGCTGCCCAGAGCGTCCCGCCTCCTCCCGGGCTATAAAGGTGCGGCCGGAGCGCTCGCCGCGACAAGTTTCGCTGCGAGCCGTCGGTGGTTAGCCGGGCAGCCAGCGTCCCTGGGCGAGGAAGATGCTGCCGATCAGGAAGACCGCGAAGCAGGGCAAAAGGGTAAATCTCCCGCCTCCCTCCCCCTCCTAGCCCCGGCTGCTGCTCCTCGTGGGCACGGGAGCTGTGCCCCCGCCGCGGTCCCCTCCGCCGCCCGCCGCGGTGCGGGCGCTGCCCCGGCAGGACCGGGCAGGTGGGAAAGCAGCCCATAGCACAGGGCACAGCTCCCGGCCAGCTCTCCCGCCTCCGAGGGGTCCTGCCCGCAGGCTCTCCAGGGGAGCTGCTGCCTGACTGGCACGACCCGCGAACCGCGCCGGTTAACCTCCCAGTAAGGTACTCGGTATCTCTGCAGGTAAGGTGATCTTGTGATAAAAAAAAATGAAGCCGTAATAATAATAATTGTACCTGCTCAGCATCGAGCCGTTAAGGACGTTTGGACATCATCATAAGACAGATAAATTGGGTTGGTCTAAACGCAGTCACAGCCCAGAGAATCTTTGTTTCTCTGAACATGTAGACTGGAGCAACCAGAGGACGAAACCATTTAGCTTCATATTATTTGGTATGCAAATTAAGCAGGACTTGCAACACACTGTAAATTAAAATCATAAATATTTTAAGGATAAACTGTCACTGGATGAGATTTCTGTCTCCAGCATCCTGCCCGCTCTAAAAGCTCCAGATTACTCACCTCTTGATTAATATAACTGGATATCAACAGTGTTTGTAATATCAACCCAGACTCTTATGTATGTATGCCCATTGCTCCCCTATTTAGCTAAAGAAATAAGCCAGTATAAAAATTTATCCAGGCATCAGCAATTCAGGCCATGAAGGCAAAGCTATGAGCAATATCTAAATCAAACTCTCTGACATACCCCAGAACTGCTACCCTGCACTACTGCTTGAGAAGGTCAGCAGAATCATGTATTCAGTCTTTTGTTCAGAAGGCCACTATTGCCATTAATAGGGCACATCTTACTCAGAAGGGGTTTTATTCATTTTTATGTGTAGTGCATGTCTAGAGCAGAAAGATATGGAAAGAAGTCTATGAGCTCAAGGTCTTTTGGATAGATCTGTTATAAAGGAAGAAGGTGAGGGGTATTTGTTCTGCTTTTTATATTTTGGCATATACCACCTAATTTCAACACCTAGCAGAAGAAAACTGTCCTAAATTCCTCCTACAAGCAATGGATTTCTCTTGAGGCCTTGAGATCTGAGTAGTTGTTTCAAGATTTATTTTCTCTCCACTGATGAAAAGGTAGGTTCTAGATAGACCAAGCAGGCTTTTCACTTGCACAGTACAGTTACAATCCTAAAGGTGACAGAAGGAACATGTTCACAGAGACATTTGCATTTGTGCTTTCCATGGATAGATGTATGGGCCATGTGGTGCAACTTCATTCATAGTAGTAAAACAGTGAAAACATAGCTCAAAAAAGCCTTGGATAGCTTTTTACAGATACTGTTTCTTGTAATTTAATACCAGGTTTGTCTACTACCAGACCACCTGACAGTACAATTTTGATCTGAATTAGACATGAGCACACAGCTGTAGGTCTCTGACCAAAACGATGTCGATGTTGACCTTCAGCTAGCTATACACTCATTGAATCAGTAGTATTTTGCACTATATATAAAGTAAAAACCGTGTGAAGATCAGATCTATAATAGAGTTTGCAAAAATGTTATTTCCATTTGAATACAGTATGACCCACAAAATAAGTTTTCATTAAGTATTTTGTGCTTTATAGTTATCTCTCCTGCTATTAGATACCCTGATTCTAGGTTTAATATATCACAATATATTAAGGTGGCATAGTCTATTCAAATATGGCTTATGTTGCTTCTGTGTGTCAAAAGTGAAGATTGTACTAAAATGCAGTCTAAAACCCCCAGAACTGTGAAGTAAAACTGCTGTTAAATCCTAGAAATTACTTGTTAAAAGAAATCTGTTGTAGTACATTTAAATACATGCATAATATAATAATAAATGTAATACCTATATATGATATCTACTTGTGTCTATTACTTAATCTTTAGCTAACAATCAACAGCTAAGGCTGCCTGTATGTTAAAGACTTTTTTTTCCTCCGCACACCTGTTGTCTGCATATTAAATTTCTGAAGTAGTCTTCATCTACAAAGGATTCTTTGGCAGGCAGGGGAATCTGGGACTCAACCAGTAATCACTTTGGTGCTTTTCTCTGTCCCCATCTGAGGCATTCTGTTACAACTGAAGTTAGTTTATTGCAAGCACAATCTTTGCAAAACCTTCTGATGTTTACACTAAAGCTGTTTCTCCTTGATTCTGCGGAAAACAAAGATAAAAAGTTGCACACTTCGTTAAAGTTTGAAAGTTAATTGGGCCAATGTTTCAGCAAGTCCGCAGTGTGCAATGGAATCTGATGCAGAGATTTCCAGGTCAGCAAAGCTTGGCAAAAGCTCTGCACAGGAGCACTGTACAGAGAAGTCTTGTCATCTTCCTGCAATGTCAGTGCCTTAGCTAAAGTCGGTGACTCTCAGCCAGGCTTTGTAGCCACCAAGGAGCCTTACACTTTGCTTGGTACTGCGAGTGGCACAGCTGGCACAGTGCTCCTTACTGTTGGAAAGGCATATTCTCGTTCTGCCGAAATGGCAGTGCAGAGATGTCATTGTTTGTGTCTGCTGGATGTATGCTGTAAGATAATTGTATTAATGAAGAGGAAGTTATCAATAAAGATAATCTACTTTTTGTAGATTTAAGTTTGTAAGATGTAAGATTTAAGATGTAAGTTTGAAGGTGAACTGTTAAAAAACCTTCCACTCAGCATGAAAACCACATTCAACTCTATATCAATAAGGCTTTTATTTTTCCTATTCCCTCAAACATCTTCTGTAGAAATACCAGTGTGCCAATTAAGAAAACTATGAATGGAAATTTTAGTCTTACCGTTCATTAATTTTTATCCTGTACTCTACCTTTCTATATGTAGTTTTCATTCATCCACTTTTTAATATAAATAGAATTATGGTTGCCATCCAATATGAGAAATTAATCCTACTCTAATAGCAGTGTACTGCTTAGAAATTTTGAACAAGTCAATGAAGCAATGAAAGGAATAAAAATGTAATATATTTTAGGAAAAACCAATATTTGTTCTCATGATTTTCAATTTTACAAAAAATATAATTGCCACTTTACTTGAATTAGCATGGAGTTCAAGGGAGAAGAGAGGTTAATAACAGGGTGCTGTAAGGTTTCTAACATGGCACCCTAAAACATTTCAGGACTGTGCAAAACAAACAGGATTTTCTTTCATTTTGTAAATCTGGGTAAGCAAAGGCCTTTGAAAAGGCTGTCAGAAACTGCAAGTCAGTTTTTTGAAATATGTCTTGTTTGGTAGAAAACTGTTACATTCTTGCTTTTCTGTGATGCCTGTTGTGCCATCTGGTGTCACAAACTACTTGTGGTGAAGCTCTGTCAAGGTGGCAGTGGAAGCTAAAAAGCAGATGAGCTAATCATCTGATCAGTGGTCACTGATCACTGATCATCTAGATCAGTGGTACTAGTGTTTCATTTTAAGAAGTTTCTCATACATTTTACAGAAGAATTAGAGATGGTATCTTACTTTCATAGGAAGGGAATTGGACCACTGACTTACAGTCCTGGGAAAAATGTCTCTGGAATACAACATAACTGACTGATGAGAGGCCTTACTTAATATATGTATAAATATTACAGCCTTATGATGCAAAAGAGCTTCTTCAAATAGAAGTTCAAGAATGAAATTTATTACTTTTTATTATTATGGCAAAAGTATTTCTGGTAGCTCACAAATACTTATGTCTGCCTTGCAAATGCAGAAAATGGCCACCAAACCGAAGAACCGTAATTGTTAACCTGCCCTCCTGCTTTCTCCAGGGTATTCTAGAACGCTTGGATGCTGGAGAAATTGTGATTGGAGATGGGGGATTTGTCTTTGCTCTTGAAAAGAGGGGATATGTAAAAGCTGGGCCTTGGACTCCTGAAGCAACTGTGGAACACCCAGAAGCAGGTCAGTTTTACTGGGAAATGGTATTCCTGTAGTGAATGTGAACATGGTTAGCTAAGTAATAAATAAATAGGAACTTATAGTAGGGTTTTAAGTGTTCCTTGACACTGCAGAATTACATTAAGAACAGCCTAAAAACTTGACTTTTACTTGCTCTAACACTAGCCAAAACCTGTTGGCTGGGTAAGAATATGAATAGTGCAAACATCTAGTGATATCTCTCCAGAATGTGCTCGCAGTCTTCAGTAATTTGCATCTTAGGGACTTTTTGATGCAGATGTGGTTATATTGGTGTTTGATAAATTCAATGATTTCTCACTCATGGATTTGGTCAGACTATCTTTGAACTGATAATTTAAAGCTTGTCGTTTAAAGCATCTCATTAAAAAGAATTCTGCAGTTAATGATATGTTTTGTTTTGTTCTAGTCATTAATTTGTATTTATAAAATAGAATAGTTTTTCTATTAGTTCTTTCAGAGAAATATCCGTTTTTAATAAACATTGTAATGGAAGTATTTAATGTTTCTGGCTCCAGTGGAAAACGGGGAATGATAAACCTCTTAAGAACCTAAAACTTGCTATAAACGTTTAATGGAGTAACTCTCTTAAACTGGACAGAGAAAAAATGAGCAACCATTCTGTGCCTTCCAGCATAAAGATTGTAGTGTTTAACATAAATAGTGCAGAAGCAGATGGTATTACCTGTTTATGTATGCTTCATTACAAGAAAGCATTTGCCCTAATAATGTGATATGCAGCTAATCCCACAAGCCAATTCAGAATATCCTGGGGGGTGGGGGGGGACATTTCTTTGTTCTAAGAGTTTACTCTTTCAACTTAGTGTTGTTCTTCTATAGAGGAAAAGAAGGCAGAGGAGAAAAAGGAGAGATATCTTAGCTCTCTGTGTTACTTTAATTTGTACACCTTACCTATTTATTCAGCCTAATCCTTCTCAGCCTTCAAATATCACTTATGGGTACCATGCCTAATTTAGGGTTATGGGCAGCTTCAGATAATGCAGAGCTCCAGCAAAGGTTTAAGGATTGATGACCTAATTTGCTGACTCCCATCTCCCGAAGAGACGTTCCATCATCTATTTCTCTCCACATCTACCTTTGTCTGCCCCTGCATGTTCAGTCTTAGCACTTGTCCCATGCTCTTTATTTCCCCTTTGCTTGTTATTTTGCACCTCAAAAACCCTCAACCTTCTCCACCTGTTCCTTATACACTATTTATAAATACACCCTTCAGGGGAAATGTGTTCATTTCTCTTTGTGCAGTGGGGCTGCTTGCCCTTCATTACTGCATTTTGCTTCTACTTGCTCAAGGTTTGTGTTACTTGAAAGCAGGTGTAAAGAACACAAGGAGGAACTGGCTGAGCC
This sequence comes from Climacteris rufus, assembly GCA_013398175.1. Lineage (NCBI taxonomy): Eukaryota > Metazoa > Chordata > Aves > Passeriformes > Climacteridae > Climacteris > Climacteris rufus. The sequence continues at coordinate 118,090 of VZRZ01000388.1, forward strand.
AGTGGGTGTAAAAACCACACAACTATCAGAGCTTCATGTCTTTATAAGGAAAGGAAGGAGGTTCTGCAAATGCTGCAAGGAATGGGGGGGAAAAAAAAGAAGAAAAAAGAAAAGTGAGTTCAAGGCCACTACTACAAAAAGAGTATTACAAAAGAGTAGATTTGCCAGACTGACAATTGTAGATTTTTCTTCCAAGACGGATCAGGTATTGCTCTGTAGTGAGCCATACACATAGGAGCTTATTGCTCCTATCTCCTCTTAGCTTGTGTCTTTGTCTGTTATGAAATGTCCAACTCATGGCGGATTGAAATGAATAATCAGTGTTACAAACCTGACTCCTGAAATACTTCAAATTATTAGTGGTTTAGCCTCATATGTGACCATTATTCCCATTTCTCAAATGCTGAAGGAAAACACAGTTTCAATAATATGCTGGAAGTCACACAAGTAAATTACAGAGTGGTTTGGCTTTTTGATAGTGCATAGTGCTGTGAATTTGATAATAACAATAGTGTATTTTACTGGTAAAAACCTGTTTGCCTGAGGTTGAATGAGATTCAGGCTAATACTTACAACACTATTGTTTCCCTCAAAGTGTAGATGTATTCAAGAGTCTCACACACCTGGTAGTTTGGAGTATGAAGTTCCTATGTGTTAGATTATGTTTCATTTGCCTAGTTATACCACCATCCTTATTCACACAAATCCCAGGCGTTTTTCTAGAAATGCAAGAACCCTATTTAAAGAGCACTAACCATTGGGGTAAGGAAATCTGGTCTACTATCAAAATGTTGTAGACTGTTTGTAAAAGTATTTGTAGATTTTTTTTCCTTTTCCCGTTTCATGACTCATTTTCATCAATGCTTTCTCATGGAGGAGAATAAAAAAAAAAATTACAGAATCCTAGGAACATTCAGAGGCAGGCCTTTTATTCGGGATCAGTAGCCTAGTGTTATGCTACATGAAAAAGAATACTCTCTGCACTACAAATTTTTGTCTCTGCATAAAGGTGTAAGAATGAAATTTGATCCCAGCAGTTCAGGCATATTCCAGGGATTTTTTGAACTGTAGCTCTGCTATAAACTAAGTTCCTGGAAGGATTTTTGTGACTGCTGGGAAAAGAAGGACTGCATTAAATCACGGTGTGGTTAGCCAAGGCTGTGATTAGAAATTAATTACTGTACCAGTAGAGAAAAGCAAGGGACATTACACCCATCCTTCACTGAAAGCAGACATGCAGGTTGATTATAGCAACACAAAATGCTGTTTAAGCTTCTCTGATGTCGAAAGGTGTTTGTTGCCGCATAAGGGAGAAATTTAATTCTCATGACAAACTTGCACATTTTCTTACTGACACAAATTGTGTCTGTAGACAATGAGTTGTGATAAACTAGGACTTCAGGAAAACTTTTCTAAACCTCTACCACAGAAACTTGCAGTGTCCTTTTGCATCTAGTGTACAGTATGTACAGTGATAAGTATCTTGTGTACAGTATGTAGGGAATAAATTATTCCTATATTTGCTATAAGCTGTTGAGCATTTAACTCTGTTTTACATGATCAGTAGCATTCTAGAAATTATTGTAATTATTATTCCATGGGTATATATATAACATCAATAGACAGTTCCTGATCTGTTCCTGCTGTGGTGATTGCTGTGTACTGCTTACAGCCAGAAAGGCACAACTGCCATTACAGAGCCTCTTCCCAAAGTCCTCATGTAGCAAATTTGTCCATTAAAAGTAACAGTAAAGGAGTATTGTCTATGTAGTAAAATCATCACGTGCAGACATATGGGAAGAATTAACTCTGTGTTGTGAGTGACTTTTCTGGAGCAACAAATCATCTTTTAATTAAGGGTGTATTTAGCAAAACAGAGCTTTGGTTTTGGCTGACTAGACTCTCATTTTAGAGTTTTGTTGGGGTGAAAACTCAAACATGCAAAATAGAGGCGGTAATGAAACACTGTATTCTTCCATACACATAACATCTTGTCCTTTAATGTGTTGCCATGATACTTTCTTCTGTTTTCTTCTTCATAGTCTAGAAGCTAAGGGAAGGCAGCTTTTTCATTTTAAGAACCTTTTGTCTGGTATTCTTTGTTATGCTTTCATGTTCTTTTGTCAGACTTCTGCTATCCCTTCCTAAATCAGTATGAAACTCTGTATCTGTGTGGTCTGAAGGACTGCAGAAAATAGAAGCTAGGCAAGGTGGCAGGCAAAACTGAATCTGCAGGTAAACTAAATTGAAATCTTCAGTCATTCTTGGCAGAGAAAAACTAAGGAGAAAGTTTTCTGCCTTATGTTTTGATAGTGAGAAGAAAGAAATTCCATGCAGACTGGGGTACTGCTTCTAATTTCTCATAAATGGCTCTTCTAGTAAACACAATATCACTTATTTTGCAGTAACATTACATTGGTAAACATTGGATTTGGGCATAACACAGTAGTAACATTGTCTCTTAATTTGCAGTTCGTCAGCTTCACCGAGAATTCCTCAGAGCTGGATCCAATGTTCTGCAGACCTTTACCTTTTATGCCAGTGAGGACAAACTAGAAAACAGGGGCAACTATGTAGCTGAGAAAATAAGTGTGAGTAAAACAGATTTGATGGAGATATGAAATAAGTTGATTACTTTTAAGAGTTCTGACAGAGAGATTATCGAGTTTGTCGTAACAGTTTTGACTATATTTGAAGAACAGAGAATGAGATGATACAATTTCGGAGTTTAGAACAGCAAGAAAGACAAGGTTAAATGACAAAAAAACCCAAAACAAACCAAAAAAACAAACACAAAATGTGGTAAGGATGAAGAGACGAAAGAGAATGCCCACACTGTATTTTTTTTATCTGAGGACACAGGTTTACTGGAGTTTTAATACAAGGATTATGGGGGGTATTAAGTGCACAAAGAGCAAAACCAGTGAATAAACAGAAATACTTTAACATCCAGAGAAATTAATCAGAAAAATGGTGAAGACTCCTAGAGAATAATGACTGGCTAATGAGAACAAAATGTATTTTAGAACCATATCTTCATTAAGTAGCAATTTAAAAAATCCAAGCTATACACTGTGGCCAATATTCTACTTCTCCCATGTAAAGGTAATGTGTTACATCAATAGAAATACATGTTGGTTTAGTCCCTACAGAAAGGAATTGTAGGATGTTGGGTGTGTTTACTACTCACGGTCCAAGGTCCAGTGGAATTTCTGGCCAATCTAGATAGTTCCTTTGAGACTAGAAGATTTGCCATTGAGTGCTTTCTCTGATCCTTAGCCTTTGGTCCTATTGCCCATTCTAACCTCTGCAAATTCTTCAGGGCTCAGGGAGGAAGGAATATCTTTATCTGTGAAAGTATCTTCAGTCAGAGAGTAGAACACTCTGGTCACTAGGGAAACACTTGAGGCTTAACTGAGGTCATACCAAAATGTCATATGGTCAAATTTATCTGAAATGCTGAACATTCAATGGATGCAACACTGAAATGTCTGAAGTAATAGTCCCAGAAACACAGTACCTCTGGAGCAAGCCATGCTTCCACTCTTGGTGCCATGCCAAATTATAAAGGCTGGACATCAACCGGTATTGGGAATGCATTGCAGCAAACCTTTCAAAATCAGAACCAGGTTACTCCAGGATTTAACTCTTTTGTGGTTTTACCTCTCAGCATCAGCAAACATGTACCCAAGGACAAGTGCAAATGGAAGATAATCTGTCAGCAACAGCCTTAAAAATCAGCTGGATCTTTTGAGGCAGCCATGTAAAACTTCAGCTGAGAGAAAACTATGTAGATTCTAAATAGTCCATGGACTGCAGAGAAGCCTGCTAAAATCAGTATTTTTTTATCTACCCCAAATAATTGTTCTTTTTCCAAAATCTTTTTTTCCCCAGTTCAACCTCTTTTTCAAAAGATGCTCTGGTCATCCTGATTTAGATATAGAGGAAATCTCTGTCTAGATTTCCTTTCAGTGTAGGTGATTAATTAAGGTAATTAATTTTTCTCTTGATTTAAAGTAATAACTTTAGCATTAGGTAATTAATTACATCTTCTTTAAAATGCCTTAAATAGCTCTGTATATTATATCTGGTGGGGTTTTTTTAGTTATCTGAACAATAAAATAGATTTTAAAAAATAGCTTGAAATTCCCATGCATTTTGTTTTCCATCCATAAAATTCAGAATGAAAGCACGCACTTAGACGTAATTCACTCATTTTCTAAGAGGCAAAGAAAATTCCACTTCACACCAAATATTTACTTTTTGTAGGCTATTTGTGTAAGATCTATTAAAGGTAATATATTTTTGTATGTTTGATAACATGATAACTTAGAGGATGCAAGAAATTAGTTTCCTAATGTTTGTTACTGTTCAAAATAGTCTTCCCTTCCTAATCAATATTACTTAAAAATGCATTTAAATTTTAAAAAGTATGAAAAATCTATTATGGTTTTCAACTATTTTTGTCCTTTTGGTGCTCTGAAATTATATGCATACATCTGATCAGATAAAACTAACAGAATCTATATTCACACAGTGTCAGAAAGTGAATGAAGCTGCTTGTGACATTGCAAGAGAAGTGGCTGATGAAGGTGATGCTTTAGTGGCTGGAGGAGTCAGTCAAACACCATCATACTTAAGCTGCAAGGATAAAACAGAGGTTAAAGCAGCCTTTCGAAAGCAACTAGATGTCTTTATGAAGAAGAATGTAGACTTCCTAATTGCAGAGGTAAATCTGTAAAAAATGTACATGCCTTCAACTGGCATAGTATTAACTTTCAAGATGTCTATTCTACTTTAGGGACTACAACAATATCTACCTCCTCTAAATTTTTCTGCTGGGCTTTTATCCCAGTAGTATCGGATTTTTCTAAAGGCACACCAACATCTGCAGGTGTCCTAGAATAGGACGTTGAAACCTAAGTTTCTAATTTAGTCAAGTAAAATTCTGTACTGATATGAAGAGGAAATGTTAATGAGATCTTGACCAATTCCTATTTATTCCCATACATCGAAAGCAACCTAAGATCACTTTTCTATATGTCAATAGTTCTTGGATTAATCCTTGATTAACCTTCTGTATGGGCATTCTTATTCTGAAACAAAAATGTCATTATATTTAATTTCTTTTTACTTACTTTTGAAACTCCTCTTTTAACAGTGTGGTCAGTAAACTCAATTGAATTATTTTAGTATAAATCAGGATTGTATTGGTGGTGATTTTGGTGAATTAATATGTTTATATTTCATTGCCAAGAAACAGAAGTAGCCTAGTTTTAATTTCTTTCAGTATTTTGAACATGTTGAAGAGGCTGTCTGGGCAGTCGAAGTTTTAAAAGAATCTGGAAAGCCAGTTGCAGCTACGATGTGCATTGGTCCAGAGGGAGACATGCACGGGGTGTCCCCTGGACAATGTGCTGTCCAGCTGGTAAAGGCTGGTAAGAATCTCTTTTAATATGTACTTGAAAAGTACAGAACAAAGTAAAATCCTTAATTATCGAAAGAAGTGGATGTGTTTCTCAAGTAGGTAGCTTCCCAGTTATATCTGATAAAAGTTTTGAAAAGTAGAGAAGTTTTTATATGTACCTTACTAGAACAGTCTTGTAAAAACATATGGAAATACAGCTATGAAATCCTTGATAACCAGTACACAGTGGCTGGGAGTAATAGCCACAGACACAGGATACTGAATACAACAAAATCCTAAACCTACTCAAATTTTATTACAGACCCAGCCCCAAATTCTAGAATCACAAGAAGGATCCAAAGTCACCTTTGATTCTCGGGTGGTTTTTTTTTGTTTGTTTGTTTTTTGGTTTGGTTTGGTTTGGTTTGGTGTTTGTTTTTGTTTTTGTTTTTGTTTTTGTTTTTTTGTAGTGTATTGCACACAGTTCAAACCCAGGATGAGAGAATTAAGAGGATGAAAAAATTAGTCATTTTACCTATCAAAGACTGTTTTTTACAGGACAAGGGGAAGGGCAGACAAAATTAATCAGGGGCATGATGAGTGAAGATACATGGCTTTATTATATCTGTTTCAAACTATGCTTGAAATCAGTTGAAATCCAAAGGTAGAACTTGTGTTAGGAACAGCTAGTTATGCACATGTGTGGCTGTACACAATCATTTTCACTGGTTAAGCACTGCTAAGAAAAGCATCTCTACGAGGGTAGAATATGTGATTCATCATCAGGAAGGTAAAGAGCAGTGCAACTGAGATGTAAATGGAATTATCAACCTCAGGAGAGTTATACCTGGCTCTAGCACAGCTGCCTTGTTTTTGTAACACTGATGTAAAAGATGGGCTGCATTGCTTCTAGAGTGCTGTGTGTCTAAAAACTTTCATCTCCCACTTCCTGGGCTGTTGTGACTTGAAATTACTTTCCTCCTCCTAGGTGCTTCTATTGTTGGAGTCAACTGCCATTTTGATCCAGAAACTTCCCTGGAAACTGTGAAGCTGATGAAAGAGGGCTTGCAGGCTGCTAAACTGAAAGCCCACTTGATGTCCCAGCCACTTGCTTTCCATACACCTGACTGTGGAAAGCAGGGGTTTATTGATCTTCCGGAATTTCCCTTTGGTAAGACTAGGGTGTCTTTTTTGTTGTTGTTGTTTCGTTTGTTGTTGTTTGGTTTTGTTTTATTGATTTTTCCTGGCTTTTTTTCCCCCAGCTTTTAGTAAAGCTGAAGTTGCAAGGTGTCAATACAATAATGAGTCCTAGTTATCCTGTCTCCTATTTTCCAGACACATTAAAGTGTAATATTGGAATAATCATCCATATAGTGAGAATACTTCAGTAGTATCACAGCATGTGACTCAATGTGAAATGATGAAAACAGTTAAAATGCCACAATTTAACTCAGTTAAAACATGTTCTTCCTCATGCTATAGAACATTGTTCAGGACAGCTGTAAACAGTCCAAAGAAATCAACAGCAGCAAATGCACTAAAAAAACCCCATTATTCTAGGCTATGACATCTATCCCACAAGGTCTATGTTTACCTGTGTAGGGATTTAATGTGCAATGCATGTGCAGAATTGGATATAGGAGCATTATTATTGCACTCCAAATAGTTCAGTCTTGTAAGTATGACTGTCTAATGTAAGTGAGATTAGAGAGAAACCAGAAAGGACACTTTAATGTTGCTAAAAAATTAGCAGTTTGGAGAAGAAGTGCATCATGTGCTCAGCAGAAACTCTACAAAAACTGAAAAATTCAGCCATTTAATGTATATATAAGGCTTGTGTATTTAGGGTTATTTTCATGTGAGATATAAAGGATCCCTTTAACATAAGGACAAAATCAGCTTAAACATTGTAAGGCTGATTAGAAAATTCTTTCGTTTTCAGATACCATATACCCTTCTCTTCAACAGCAAACTAAATGGTATTTAAACATTCACAACTTGAAGTTGCAGAAAAAAAAAAAAGAGAAATAGATGTGATTTTCAGGAAGTTTGTTGCTTTTCTTTAAATTCATCTCTTTATATAAATGAAGGAAAGAGAATAAAGTATAAGCCTGAGGCATTCATTAAATGGTAATAACATGTCTGAGTTCTGAAAATATTCTAAGACATTTAAAAGTGTTAGAACCTCATTTATCCTATTCATTCTTTCATATAGCTCCTCTGATTGCAAGCAAAAAAACCTAATCAAACAGATGCAGTAAGTGATCAAGTGAATTGAAGGATTCACTCTTTGGTTTGTTGTGCTTCTTGATTTGTGTGTGATATGCAATCTGTATGAGAGCTTGGCATTCAGAACTTCCATGAATAATTGATTGATGAAGAATGGTTCTGTGAATGTTTTCAAAACCAGAAGTGGCAACTGATCGCTTGACAACAGACAAGCAGTTTGGTAAATCATTGTTAAACTGACTCAATTACCTACTTTTTGTGAAGGCAATAACAAAAAGATATTTACATATCTGAAAAGTCTATAAACTCTCTACAGGCCAAGAAGATCTCAGTTGCTAGGAAAGCATTAGCTATGTTGTATAGACAAACTCCAGTGTCTAGATGCAGTATTTATTTTTCTGTATAACTTTTTCCATTTCTCTGTGTTTCTCTTCTGTGTTACTGCAATTTCTCTGAAATGTCAGTAGTTAAATAAGGACAATGTTTTAGAAAGAAATGTCCTGGTCAGTGAAAGCTTGGAGATATACAGAGGCACAAATCTAGGCACAGGTTGCAACTTTTCTCATCAAAAACTATGAAGTCAGACTTATTTAATTCTGAATAAAGCCAAGAAAAGGATTGCAGACATGGAAAACAGAATGTTATTCAATTTTGGGGAAGGTGTCTCTCCACTTTAGAGACAAAGGTGTTGTGTGGAACAGTACCATTTGCTTTGCAGAAGTCCAGAAAGGTGACACCAGTTGCTTGCCCATCATAGAAGGCCACCGAATTTGTAGGCACAATTTGCCCTCAGTGAAGCCATGTTGGCTGCCACCAATCACATCCTTATTTGCCATGTGCATTAGCATAGTTTCCAGGGGATTTGGTCCATGGTTTTGCTGGGCATTGTGAGACTGACTGGTCTGTAGTTCTCTGGGTTTTCCTTTTTTGCCTTTTTAAAAATGTGGGTTATGTTTCCCCTTTCTCCAGTCACTGTGAACTGCACTGGACTATTGCAAGTTTTCAAATATGATGGACAGTGTCTTAGCCACTTCCTCTGCCATCAGACGCATTCATCTCATCAGGTCACATGATAGTGACAGTGTTCGGAGAAGACAGGGAAACAATCTATCCTGTTCCACTGAAGTTTAGTTGCTTATACAGACACAAATTGAGTGCACAATGATGCATTCTTACTGTTGATCCTTTGTATAAATTTTGCATTAGCTTTTTAATGGTATGTGAGAGAAAAAGGAATAACGAATTTGTGCTTCTGTTGCTTTCTGTCATATCTGCAGCACTGTACAAAAGCTTGTTTTTATTTGAACAGCTTTCTAATATGCTTAATCTAAGTTTTCCATGTGATATTAGACCACCTACTTTTCCTTTGTCCAGTCTTTCCCTCTGAGACCAATAATTTTCTGTTTAAGAATATTAAATCATCTTCCTTCTGCTTTTTAATTTTTGAACCTGTTTCTTAACTACACAGCGGACTGAGAATATATCTGCCTTGTATCATCTTCTTGCATGTTAGGTGATTTTGTGAAAGGACATAGGGAGAAGAATCCTACCTCACTACTGTGTTGCTGAAGCCTTACTACCTCAACCACAGCTTCTTTGCCCAGCAGAGTGTTCAGTATACAGACGTGACGCTGCACTTGCCTGATGACCATGCTGGTTCATGTCCTGCAAATGTGCATGTGCATTAAGAAGTGGGAGGATTTCTATTATTTTATTCCTCTCTATTTATTTCTCTAAGTTAGTTCTTCAGTCCCCGATCTTTTCAGTTATGCTGCTCTTGTGCCTCCTGCTCTTTGAGGTGTGCTTTTCCTTGCTCTTTTCATTTTCTATTCCTTTCCTTCTACAACTCCTTCCTCTCAGCTCTTGTTATTCCATCACTCTGCTCAACACAACCTGCAACAGAGAGAATATTTCAAAATAAAAATTGCATCCTAAGTTACTTACACACAGAACCTTCCACAAATAATGAAGTGGTTTAGGACAACAAGCTGCTCACGGCTGGGATTATAACTGAGGGATGGTCTAAGAAATAGCTACAGATCCCAGCTGAAACTACTGGCTGCCACTAACTGATCATGGAGAAAAGTGTAATAAGCATTCCTAAGGAATAATGAGCAGAATTATTCCTATACAGGTAGGCTGATACCTTCTGCTTTCACAGATTAGTGTATGGTAATCAGATTTCCCAGGTTATTTATTAGGAAATATAGCCGTAGCATTGAAAGTGTTCCAGTACTTCAGCTAAGAACTCTGGCAGAATGGGAAACGTGATCAGCCTCAGAAGATACTAGGTGCTGTTTTGCAAGGCCAAAAAATATTACAAGCACAGGTCAGTAGAGCACAGCAGAATCTGAAAGCTGGACTTCTGAAAGTTTGAATCACTCATTCTAGGTCAGACAGTTCAAACGTGTACGTCTGCATCTACAGCCACTTTTGCAAATAGTGTGCAAGTGTTTCAACAACATGATTCCTTACAACAAAATGAATGCAAATGGAATGGACCGTGATGGAAACTTAAGATATGAATGTGTTTGCAGGTCTGGAGCCAAGAATTGTAACCAGATGGGACATTCAAAAATATGCAAGAAAGGCCTATGACTTAGGAATTCGTTTTATTGGAGGCTGCTGTGGATTTGAACCATATCATATCCGAGCAATAGCTGAGGAGTTGGCTCCTGAAAGAGGATTTTTGCCAGAAGCTTCTGAGAAACATGGTAGCTGGGGTGATAACCTGAGCATGCATACCAAACCATGGGTCAGAGCAAGGTACGTTTATCTGACCTGGAAACCAACATACCTCTTGCAAAGGCTTACATTGCTCTACACGGCAGACTGGCTTAGCTGATATGGACATTTAAATATCACTGTGAACATTCTATGTTTAGAATGGTATGTTTTATGTTTAATAATTTTAAAGAATTAACACTGACCTAAGAGCAGAGAAAGGGGTGAAGGAGAAGTAGGGGAACTCCTATGAATGTAATTCCTGAAAATGTAAAGGAAAAACTGACAGAGTACTGTAAATCAATTCCTAATGGTGACTGGCTTACACTATTCCTTTCAAAGCTGGAAAGATACTTTTAAAGATACTTTTTAAGCATGTAGCATTCAATTGCATATTTTCATTCATACTTCTGTATGTCAATCTGTACAAGTTAGATGACCTTTTGCAATGGTCATTTAAACCACATTTCCTTCAATATTATGAGGTCCTGAAAAAAACTCTGAATTACCTTTCTTTCTTTAGGGCAAGAAAAGAATACTGGCAGAATCTGAACCCTGCTTCAGGCAGGCCATATTGTCCTGCCATGTCAAAGCCAGATGGCTGGGGAGTGACCAAAGGAGCCAGGGAGCTGATGCAACAGAAAGAAGCAACAACTGAACAACAGCTGAAAGAGCTCTTCCAGAAACAGAAGATGTAATCCATTGCAGTTGTGTAAATCTTAGAATGATTTATCTACAGACCATCTCATGCCTCACAAGAAAATCTGTGAAGATGACTACCCTATTGATTTATCAGTTAAAATGAAATGAAAGAGACAAAATGCAGAGAGAATGTGATTACATAGTAAATATGTCTAACTTTGACAATAAAATCTTTTTCTGGACAAATAGTTTAGAGAATACACAGTCAAAAGTAATTTTGGATTCTCATAATAATTGAGCTCCTGTTAGCTAGGTGCCATTAATTGGGTGGACACAGAAATTCCTGGAAAGTAATAATTGGCTCAGCTTACCTGTGAAAAAAGAAAAAGCCATTTATAAATATGGTATCAATGGACTGCAACTCCCAAATCTGTTTTCAGTTTGGTATTAAGCAAGAGCTTCCTCAGACCTCAAGATTTGTTGAGGGCTAGTTCAGGAACACATAAGCTGCCAATACTTCAGACACACAATTATTTGCAGTCATTTTCCTGGTGTCAATAGAACAAAAATAAACTGAAAATATAATTGCAATGAAAACATAAGGAAAATGAGATCTGGCAGGAATTTCTTATATACAGCGGGAGAGGTTCAGAGAACTTTTGGAAGAGAAAAATGGCAGGTAGATAAGTCCGTTTTTGTCTCATGGTACCATGTACACAGGATTTGCCCTTCTGGAGACTAAAAGGCTTAAGAAATTATTCTGCAATTAAAAATAAAGTCAAATAAATTAAAAATAATATGATAGAATAGTATTGTGTTATCTTCACACCTTAAATCATAAGAGCTCAAACAGAATAATGTATCTCCAGTAAAAAACTAATTTTCAAGTGATGCAGCTGATTTCTGGAAATCTCATTTTAAATACTTGGTTATCTTAAAATAGCAAAAAACCTGAGAGGTTCTAAAATGTAGCTTCTGTTTATGAGAGTGGCAGAACCTGACATTAAGGGGTTTTTTAAGCTGATTGATTCACTCTACAATCCTAGTTGTAACACATGAAAACATCTTTTGGGAAACAGATTGATCCACCTAAATTAAGAAAACCCATGGACATTTGTGCAGTGATTTTGCTGAGAAGGGTTTTCATAGGAAGGGTACCACTATATTTGGAATTTGTAAAGCACACATTTCCACCATTTATTTTTGTGAAATACCACACAAATTACATTTCTCTCCAGAATGTAATTCCCACCCATCCTACATTAAGGCAAATACCTTTATGAAAATCTCATTCTCAAAGTTAGTGTTGAAAGCTTTAATTTGACTACTTTTTCTGTATAAGCTTATATCATTTTTTCTATCCATGTTGGTATTCTGCAGTTCAGGAAACACTTAAATATGAAACACTTGGGAAAACACAATGGGAAACTTCAGGTGCCCTTTTCTGACTGTTATTGACAGACAGATATAAGCCTCCCTTCCCCAGGCTTATAACATTTTGAAATACTTACTAACTGAAAATTTTGCCTGAAAGTCAAAAGCAGACAAATCAAGAAAGTAAATGTTTTAAAAAGTAGATAATTTGGAAAGTGTCCATGTAAGTATATATGCATGACATTAAACTCCTTTCCTTCCTAAATGCTTCTCAACATTATCTCTCTGCAGAAAGTGGAATAATGCAAAATCTGTAAAACAGAAAGGCCAGGTCTTGATCACCACCAAAATGCATGTAGCATTAAGGATATGGGCATGATTAGATGGCTTAAAATACAGGCTACGATTAGTGTTTCGGACAATCATTACCTCTTTAGGGACTTGTGTGACATAGAATGCAGCTTGACCATCATATACTAACTATATTAGCAGCTGGGCTGATTTTTTGGAGACTGTCATAACATGCAGAAAATTGTATTGAAGTGAATGACTTCACTACACAGAATACAGAGGAACCTGGTATTTATGAAGATGATATGATTTTGAATTTTTAGATACCCAGTTTGAAAATGATGATTTCTAACACACTAACAATGATGAGAAATAATTAAAGGCAATTTGAAGACATGGAAAATGACAGTTGGCCCAAAGGGGATGAATCAAACATTCCCTGTTCTATTCATATCATGGACTGGACTTCTAAAGGAATTGACAGTGGGATGAAAAGAAGTTCAAGGTGCTTTATTGATCACCAAAGAACCCTAATCTGTCAAAAAAACCACCCCCCCCCAAAATATCCAACACTCCCTGCCTTAAAAAAAACCCAAATAAACAACAACAACAAAAAAAACCACACAAAAAAAACCCCACAAGCTAAAAACCACCTGCATAAAAACATCTCATGAAACTCAAAAAACCACCAACCTGCAAAGCCAACCAAGCTTTCTTTCACATTTCTTTCTATGTAACGTCTTTGGCATAAGGGAACTGTTAGATTTGTTAAAGGTTTTTAATGGTTAATTACATGACTTGTCAAGGAAATAAGAAAGGCTGACAGCACAGTCTTTGGAATTTTTTTTCCTGGAAAGCCTGTCTGAAAACTTAGATAGGAAATGAAAGGTGCTTTTGAAGACTAGGTCCTGTATTTAGTACCCTAAGGATCATTTATTTTTAGGAGAAGATTTTTGTTTATGCTGTTTGGAAATAAACCTAATGATGGAGCTTCCTTGCCAATGCCAGATTACTTCAATGTCTACAATCACAGGATCACAGAATATCCTGAGTGATCCACAAGGATCATGTCTGGTTACTTCACTCTTCTTAACAAATTTTTCCTAATTTGAATATTCCTTGGTGGAATTCAAGTCCATTGTTTCTTTTCAGCTCATTAGAGATGTGAAGACATGAAGAATTTATTCCTTTGCTGAAGTCTTTATACATTCAAATGTTTACATACATTCCTTATTTCTCTCTCAATCAAAAAGACTCTGTTCACTCATTCTTCCCCTGTGTCCTCTGAGACTGTGATTTGTCATAAAGCCAGAAATCACCTCCATCAGATCTTTGCCCAGAGCATCCTACCTCTATGTTTTTTTTTTCAAACTGTGAGAAGAAATTAAGAGATCTGAACTTTGGAAGTTCAGATCCAGAAGCAAAAACCCAGTTTTACTCCTGAGGGTTAATGTCAGAACAAAAGGGACCTGAAAAAATCAACTTCAGATGCTACTTGCTGTCTTCACTACACCTGGCTACATATTTAGTTAACTCTGAAGTTTCCAAGAATCTCATGCAAAAAGAAGGCCTAAAAACCTGCTGTGTAATGGTCAGAAGTTGGCCTTGTTTATCTGTAAGCCACAGAAATGCAAGGAGGGCTTTATAATGAAGGAAATTAGGAAGTAACAAAAATTACAGAAAACAGCTTTCTCCCCCTGTTCTTTTGAAAAGAAAGTTTTCTAAGAATTCTATGAAATCTGACATTTCTAGGTATCGCAAATTTCTTCCTAAAACAGTTGGTGGCTCTGCCTTCTCTTTCAGCCCTATACACAAATGTAATGGGACATTCAGTGACGTGTTTAAAATGTAAACACCAACAGAAGTGGATTTGTGTATCTGTCTTGTTCTACTCCATTGACTGCATAAAATACTGAACTAATATATAAACTAGTCCTGCATTAAGTACAGACACCATTGAAATAGGATGGGCAGAATATTTTCATAAAATACATTGTTTCAGCAGTTTGCTTTGTTACAAAATTCTTCATTACCTTTTCTTTATGTTCCACTTTGTTGAGAGAGATGGTCTTTGGCATAAATTTCATGGAATCATGATACTAAATTTTGTCAATTGTGTACACTTCTATATTTACAACTCCTGAGACAGACAGCAGTCAGTTATATCCCAACATTAGGAATCTGAAGATGGATTTTCCATACATTTTGGTCAACTTTACTTCAGAACTTCTGTGTCTAGTAAGGTTGTATATCTGCAAAGAAAAACAAATTTGGGTAATGGAACCTGATGCAATCAGAGTGGGGAGTATGAATTTCAAAGCAGATTGAGAAATGTGTGTTTGGAACAGAGACAAGAAGTGTGACTCTTACCTCACAATTAGCAACCTCACAATTAGCAACAGCAAACATGCATCCATCAAACTAAGCTTTACAAGCATTACCAGTTGTCATTGGGTGGTTCAAGAATGTTTTGTAGCTGTCATTGGCAAATATTTGCATGTCATCCCTTCCGTGCAATTGAAGAAAGATTAAGTGACAACAGTAACACGGGAAGGAAATTCCACGATCCATTTTTATTTATAATCAGTCAATCAATCAATCAAACATACAAACAAACAAAAAATGGGTCAGTTCCACCCAAGGAAAAAAAAAAAAAAACAAACCGAGAATAAAAAGACTCTACTATACTTTAGCTCAAGCAGCAGTGTTTTTCCACCCCATGCAGAAAGTTTGCATGTTCTTTTCTATTATGTCAGCTGGTATACTGCAAGATCCTGCTGGCTCTTCCTACAAAGGTTTTTGTAAAAAAAGCACTTCTCAGGAGCATCACAGTTTTACAGACCCATGGGAAATCAAAGATGTGTCCTATGAAGGCAAAGGCTTTTTAAAAAATCCTGTTTCACAGTATATAATTTCTTCTTGGACCTTTTCTGTGTGATGAAATCTCAGCAAATTGTACTGTCCAAACACGGGCCTGAAGCAACCTGTGCGAACACTGCCTCCAGGTGGCTCTGTGCACGGCTACAGCACTCGGGAAGGGGGAGCCTCTAATGGCTTCTCAGGTCTGCATACACAGACAGAAACCAGAAGAGCTGTTAATTTCGACTTAATTTCAGAACAGGCTTAATTACACGTGTATTTGCTACTTAACAAGGAAGTGTTTTCTTTACAAGAACTGTAAAAGCTAATTAAGTCTCGAATTGTGCAACATTTCACTCTTATTTTACTTCCTCGATAAAAGGACTGATTGGACCAAAGTTTTTCCTTGAAAATTGCCAGTTTGCTCTTATCTTAAAAAAATGAAACTGCATAAAAGGTAGACAAGCATTTTACATTATAGAGAATGGGACAGTGGACAGAAAAGTTGGAACAGGGACAGGACAAAGGCAAAGAGGCACGGTTTGCAATATTAAATGAGGTACAGCACAGCATCTACCACACAAGAGGGCAGAATTTACATCTGATAGGCATGAAGAGCTGTGCCATCTATAGCCACTGCTTTCTGCAAGGGTGGATCTTGAAAGGTGTCTCTCTGTTATCCTGGCAAGGCTGCGCACAACTGAACAGCAAATTGAGGGTATATTCTTTAAACCTTCTACTGCTTTTCCTAATGCTTCTGTTCATATGAGAATTCTTGTCTCAGACAAATCATTGTTATTTCACCCTACTTTCATACTGCTACACCTATGTTTAATGTGACTGGTTCTCCTGGTTCTTCTAGGCAGACAGGACTCTAAAAGATAATTAGTATTTGCACCACTGACCTGAAAGACAATTTGCTTTTCTTTTTCCAGACCTGAAGCTGTACATGTTCCATTCTGTTCACAGTGATACGGCAACACAAAGGAGCACAAACAGGATTAGCTGTTTTGTCTAGAAATGAAGCAATCTTTGTGTGTCATAATGATACACCTGAATCTTATCCATCAGCTTCTACCCACATGTGGGAATATAAAACATTGCAAAGGTGTGAGAGTGTGGCCATGACAGCTGATACGCCAGTTATCTTTAGGTAGAAAATTAAAATAGCTCATCAGTTTTGTCATGGTAGCCTGTGGAAGAAAGGCTGCAAAGGAGTATGACAGTAAAGAATTAAATTAAATAATATGTTCATGCTTTACATTTATGCTTCACAGAATTGTTACAAACTGCCCAAGATATAAAGCATAGCAACTCAGACCTTTTATTTTCACTTGTAATTTTTACCAGAATACTTAGTTTAGAGTGCCCTGAGGTGTTATTGAAAAGCTGTGTCTGGAAGTTGTCCTCAGCTGAGGACAGAAAGCACATAGCAGTATGTCCAAATAGTAATTGCCAGTATTTTTCAAAATATATGCAGAAAATCATTTGGCTGAATGAGGATTTGGCCCTTGATCCAAAGTTTCATGCGTAAACTATGCAGAAATACTCTGCAAACCTGATTAGCTATTCTGTTCTCACTAACATATTCAGAAAAAATAATGGATCTAAATCATTAGTCCCTTGGGTTATTAACAACTGGGTAGATCACACACGTGAGCTTCCAATGCTGACAAACCTAAGTGCTTCACTCCAGACCTCTGGGCTTGCGCGAGTCCTGCAGTGGGTAGTCAGGATCAAGGCCAACAGTCAGTCGTAAAGTAGCCAACCACAGCAGAGGTACTAGAAGTAAGAATGGACTGCATTCACTACTAGGTATATCTTTACTGTTCATGGCACAGATTAATAGTCTGGCTAGAACAGTATCTGTTTCAGTAGGGTGTCCGGTTAACAAACATTTATCTGAAACATGCAGTGATTTTTGAGCCTATTCCATTAGTCAGCTTCTTAGCTGTAATAAATCTAACTAATAAATCAAAGCTCTTCTCATTCTTTTGTCCTAATATCCTGGCCTCATTTCTAGAAGTAGTGCCTAAATACGCGTTGTCCATGTGACAGACTTACTCATTAATTAAATATGGCCATAAATGGTGCTTTGCAGACACATCTGGTAGGATTCTTCAGGTTTTTTTATACTCATGGAGAAAAAATACAGTAAGATTCCATAAACAAGCAAAAATCATATTAATCTACAGGAGCACACAGTGAAACTTTTGTTATAATCTTAAGTGATCTGATGCATGGAATTCCTTAAAATAATAACACTCCACAACTCCAGATTTCCTCACATGTGAAAGATCGTTTCCATGTGAAAACCTGCTGCCCCTCAACGGTTTCTAAAGGAAACAACAGAACAACATAATCAAATGTTCAGAACAAGAAGAACCTGCTTAGCATCCAGTGCTTTTTGTTAAGAATAAATTAACATCTAATTATTACAATTAACTATTTGGTTAATACTAAAGAACAGTATTATGTCAATGAATAGTTTGTAAACAGTGTATTGATGATAACGTCAATTTGTTCTGCTTATGTCCTGAGCTTACAAATACCTCCTTCCATCCAAATAGTGTGTGTTGTTGTCATTTCCTGTAGGATGACAATAAACTTTGAGTTAAATGTTAGCTATAGGTCACAGTAGATCCAAGAAATGTCAAGAGGAGAAATACTACAGTAGAGAAATTTTGCATTTCAGAAATTTGGCCCCGATGTTCAGAAGCATTCAATGTTTGCAACCATGGATTAAATCAATGTGACCCAACAGTTTTCATGACGCAAACAAAATTCTTCACTGAGCAAAGAAAATAAGACTGGGATTCGTCATCTGAGCTAACATCTAGTCTCTACAACCACTAATAGCATGAATAAACAACAAGGACATAGCAGAAGGCTATGGTAATGAAAGTGCAATTCATCTGAAGAAGCTTATATAATTAGATTACATTTATATAACCTCCCTTCTCGCAATATCTCAATGCTTCATCTTCTTTTAAAGTCTTCAATTTTACAGGAACCCAGTGAGGTAAAAAATTACTAACCATCTATTTTACAGCTGGGAGGCCAAAGAAAAAGAATGGACAGGGGCTGCATTCACATCGGCTCATGTAACTTTACTTCATTACCATAAATATTTCATCCACTGGTGCCTCTGGAAGCTAGATCTTCCAGTCTTGTATAAATAGTGCTCTGAATTGGTAAGTGGCACAATCTTAAAGCTAGGTGTCATAGCAGTTGCAAAACCAAAGGTTTGTACTGACAGCAAGTGGTCTGACTATGGCCCTAAAAAGTTTGTCCGTGGTCATGTTGAGTTTGAAGCAGAACAGAAAGTTGCCATTGGATGACTCCCAAGTCCTGCAGGTCAGGCAGGAAAGATCTGAGGAAAGCAGGATTTCTGAAAATAATCCATTACTGTAATCCTGTTTAGGCAAGTCAGAGGAAAGCACAATGCCCTTACCTAGCTTTGTAATGTCCTACAGGGTCTTCTGGCAGAGGTTCACAAATCCACTTTGCCCTGGGATTCCTTTTTCCCAAGAGCCACTGAGCTCCCTCTGCTCCCTGTGACTTTTTTTTTCTTCCCTATTTGGAGACCAAGAGCCTCATTTTCAATTCAAGTGAAGATGATTATAATTGATGTGAATTATGCAAAGCCTTTTGTTGCATTCTCCATTCTGGCACATTCAAAGCCTTGGATCTGAAACACCACTCCATATTGCTGTTCCAGGTCTGAATCTGTAGAGCAATCCTATTTCTAGTTTCAGAAATCTTTGTTGGGTTGATCATACTAGTAAATATGACTAATATGAATATAAGTCACTACATTTAAATTTGAGTCACTGGATGAATACCATCAGATGAAACTGTCCTTTAGTTAGTCCTTTGCAACCATAAATAACTCTGATGGGAGCATAACAAAGGCCCTTTGTGTTACTGCAAAGTGGAGCCAAAAATGTTCTTGAAGCAAAGTTTGTTTTCAATATAATTACATACAGCTCATACATAAAACAGCTTGTTGTGCTGAAGCCAAAATTGTAGTCCTTTAGATACTATGAACATCCTCGTCTATATTAACAATAGAAAAAATGTATGGCAAGACCATTTATATTTCACAGGTTCCTATTTGATATATTACTTCTTGTCTGAGGACACAGTCCTGCAAGAATTTTACTGCTGGCACAAATGTCTGCCTGTACAAACAGTCTTGTAGCACTGGGAGTTCAGTAAGTGAATTCAGGGCTGTTTTGCCTGTTACTGATCCTGACTGAAGACATAAAAATTGTCAGAAAATGTAGCAAATGTATTTTAAAACACTGCAGAAAAAGTTGAAACCAAGCACTTAAGTTTTTATTTTTTTAATATTTTGTGTCCTAAGATGCATTCAGGATCTTCAATCAAATCTTAGATGGTTTAGATTTTACTTTAGAAAACAGAGTAAGTTCTTAGCAATCTCTATCAGCTGAAGCATCCTGTCAGGTCCATTCTGAGACTCTTCCACAATTAAATAATCATCCTGAAGTTGGCATGATGGAAACAATTTTGGATCCCCCAAGTTCTGGGGGAGTACTAGACAATATTCACTACAAGAAAGTACCATAATTCAGCTAGGAAATTTAGTTCCTTAGTCATTTGTCCTCACAACCTTTTGTTCCACAGTATAGTGACTACAGAGCCAATGCCAATAATATCCTAATTCTCCATTGAGTTCACTCTTGTATTTCAGCATTTAATATCTTTCTTTTTGAGAGTGCTAGTGGAAAACAAATTATGATAATCCACAGTTCTGTCTCATTCCTCACTAGCATATGTTTCTCTGCCATTGCAACATCTGGGTTTGTATGGTTCCAGGAAGAATCACTTTTTACAGACATAATTGTCCCTGTATAGAAATTTATAGCACCTATTGTGACCCATCCCATCTTCACCATTACTCCTACCAAAAGGACAGAAGAGATGTATACCCAATAGCTATGCCACAGTGAGAGGTGGAAGAAAGTGAAGGACAAAGGTAGCTGGAATACTTCATATAAATGCCACCCTTCTCTGCTGGGGACAGGTCAAAACCCTGGAGGCCTTCGATCAACACAGTCAAGATTTGTGCAGAGCACAGTTTACTTTGCTAAGAAAACATGAACCAGGTGCAACCATTGGAAAATTTCTCTTACTGTCAGAAAAAGTGCCTTTCCATCTCAGTTTCTGATTTTTTTTTTCCAAGAAGCAAAATATAGTTCTGACCTGACACAACCTACACAACAGGAGCAATATGTAGCTAATATTCCCACCAGCAGGCTAAGAATCACATCATCACAGATACACAGTACTTTGATTTGTCTCTTTCACTTTCTTGCACTACTCTGGGAAAGAAAAGTATTCTTACAAGTATGCGACTTTACTGTGGCATAGCCTGGCACCTCACCAGGGTAGAGCTTACATTTGAGCACCACCCGGCTCACCTCTGTCAGAGAAGCAGCTTGTAATAGGGCACAGTGACTGTACAAGAGCTCTACAGTACATTACAGAAGTAGCTTTGCCTCCTCCACTACTTCACTTGCATCTGCTCACCCTGCATACTCTACTCACTCTACTGGGAGCAACAACTGGGAGCAGTGAAGACAGCACAAAACCATATTGCATTTCACACACACATAAGTAGGTCAGACAGTCTTGTCCTTGTCGTGGTTTGAGACGTTTGGGGGTCTAGCTTTTTGGGTGTGGTAGGGGCCAAAAGATGGCTCCTGTAAGGAGCTTCCAGAAGCTCCCACAGCTGTCCAGTCAGGGCCTATCTCTGATGGCTCCTGGAAGATTGATGTGCTGTTTTCCACAGTTGGGCCAATTAGGAAGGACAGAAACGCCTCTGTGACAGTATAGTTAAGAAGCAATCTCTGTAGTACGTTGTGCGCGCCATGTAACCCTGTAGTCATGTGGGTAGTAGATTAGGCAGGGGAGAAGGAGTACAGCAAATAACTAGGAAAAACAACTGAAACACCAGATATGAAAGCCAGCAAATGATGCCAGTCTGCCAAAGAAGAGAAGC
>VZRZ01000388.1:140094-159167 GCA_013398175.1 Climacteris rufus
AAAAACCCCTCCCCGGGTTCCCCTTAGGATCTGGGAGGAGAGAGAGGGCTGTGAAGCTTTTGGGAAAGGGGGGGCGGAATGGGAGGATGGCAGAGAAAAGAATGTTTGGGAGATGTTCCTTTGTTTTTGCTCGCTCCTTTTACTCTGTAATAAATTCACTTTATCATTTAAAAGCTCTGACCTTGTCTCAGCCTGATTTTGCTCCTCTGCCAGCATTTCTTATCATGGGTTTAGTAACACAGTTCAATTCGGAAGGGAGAAAAAAAAAGCAGTCTTAGTGGGGCCTTAGCCGTTTTGGCCGGGGCTAAACCACTACAGTCCCAAATAAGAATCTACTTAGACACACCCTGAAAATCGTAGGTTGGAAAAGACCTTTAAGGTCATCAAGTCCATCTGTTAACCCAGTACTGCCAAGCCCAACACTAAACCATGTACCTGGTGCCACATCTACACATCTTGCCAAGATTTCCAGGGATTGTGATTCAGCCACTTCCCTGGGCAGCCTGTTCCAATGCTTGACAACCCTTTCAATAAAGAAACTTTTTCGTAATATCCATCTAAACTTCATATCATCATATTGTCATATCAACAATGACAACACAAAATTGTGACACGAGGCATAAAATAAATCCCTCACTGGCTTGGAGGTTTCTGGGTTTGATAAAAATAAGCAAAACTCTAGAATGCATTTTTCAGTGGCACTCACAGACAGAAGCTAGAAAGAAGCAAGATAATAGAATATGTATTATCTAGGCATATCCAACCTAAAATTTAAAAACAGCCTGTTCATTACCTTGCAGAAAGCTAAACTGTAAATTCTAAAACAAAATAAGTGAATAAGTATGCAAAACGCAAGGTCCCTACCCATGACAGAGAATATGCATGGAAAGTATAACTTTGCCTGTTCCAAGGTAAGAAACTTCAGAATGGAACAGATTCTTTTACTAGTATGAATTAAATAGAGCTCATCATCAAAAAGAAGACTTGCTCCAAGGATCAGGATGTATTTTACATTTACTGCTAAATGTCTGGAAATAAAATAGTTAAATGATGGGACATCTAAGCCATTTCAAATTGGCTTCTAAATTGCAGTGACAAAAATACCTCTTCAAATGAGAGCCAGAGGGAAACACAAATCCAGCCATATGGAGTGTTCTGTTCTAAGGAACGAAAGTTCCCTATACACAATTCAAATCTGTGTCACAAATAAAGGCTGGCAGATAAGGGATCCAGGAGAGAAGAACCTGCAAAATAGCCTTTTTAAATTTCAAATTCCAGCAGAAAACAAAACAGAGTAAATTTTGACTCTTGAACTGTTAAACAATGGGGAGAGTCTACCAAAGCAGAACTACCTGCAGCAAACTTCAAGGTAATGCTGCACTTCATCACAACACACTGTGACTCT
Organism: Climacteris rufus; assembly: GCA_013398175.1. Lineage (NCBI taxonomy): Eukaryota > Metazoa > Chordata > Aves > Passeriformes > Climacteridae > Climacteris > Climacteris rufus. The sequence continues at coordinate 141,500 of VZRZ01000388.1, forward strand.
CCATATATCTCTGTAAATTGGTAGCATGCTGGCAATCTGGGTCCTAATTCTGCCTTTAAGCGCTATCTGCCCGCAGTTCAGTAAAACTTCAGAATTTAATAATGAAAATAGTTAACCAACTACACTAGGCACCTAATGGGAAAAATTAGAAAAGCTGACCTGAAATTTTTACTACAAAACATGTAGTATTTAGACAATCTGGTGCTCACTGAAGAGTAATCCTAGTGATAAAACTAAACCCATGTGTTTTACTTGGTTTCCTAACATAGAGCCATAAAGAATATTCTCCATCAGCTAAGTTCCCAGTGAATGAGTCTCTGATGTCTGGGCAATTGCAGCATTTTGATGAAATTGTTGGCACAATAATTATCTTCCATCCAGCCTGTTTCAGGAAACAATTTAGAGGGACCCTGTTGTTCAGCAACTGCTAAAATAGCAGCAAATCAGTCACAAAAGAACTAAGCCACTGAGTGTGGGGCAATCGCTGAACTGTAGTGTCCCATGAGACCTCTTCAAGTGTGGGAAATGGCTCAGAGGTATGGGATTGATTTGAATGCACAACAGCATGTGTGACTGTGTGCAGGCATTCACACACACACGTGAACATCTGTTTTTAACAAACCCAGCAGTGAAGAGAATCTCTGCAGATGCAGACAAATAAGTAAAAAAAACCAGCAAGACACAGTCAGTGAAAGAAAAGCAGGAACATGACCCTGAATATAATCAAAGCAGATTTTGAGCTGTCTATGTTGAAAAAGGCTTGGAACTGAAAAAACAGAAATCTGTGCCTGTTACTTGAGTTCAAGTATACTCATAGAAATATACTCAACCTCTCTAAAAGCCCTGAACTGCATAATAAAATACCTTGCTGCATCTTCATTTCCTTCTTTCAGTGGAAATATCCTTCAATACTTGCCAAACCATGAAATATTTATGCCAAAATGGTGAAACAAGATTTAGGCAGAAAATCTGAGAAGCTGTACAGGAAGCGAAACTAGAATCAGAAGATTATCTGGAATGTATCTGTAACTAGTTTAATTTCTGGGATTTGGGTGTATGCTTTTGAAATTGGAATAAGGAATGTCTTCATCTTCTCCATTTATGAAAGTTGCATAATACTATGTCTGTACTTTATGTTTATAGAAAAACATTGATAAAATTAGGTTGTAACTCAGTTTTGATTGAACCAGATCTTGCTACTTTCTGTAGCGGCCAAACTGCTACCTCCAATGTGACGTTTTAGCCTTCTCCCTTACCTTGCCTACCAGGAAGGAAATGGAATGCACATACTGACAGTGGTAGTGAGACGAGTCGAAGTTGTTACTGACTGAAATAACTATATTGGAAAAGAAACTATACCACATATATACTACAAATGAATTACTACATTTTCTTGATTTCCTTTAAAAGCAAACAAACAAACAGTTGAAAATAAGAAAGAAGTCATTCAGCAATTTAACAAATATAGTACACTGTATTTCAGAGTATCTGTGCTGCTCCAGACACCACTTTGAATAAGGTCCAAAACTATGTACATGTTGAATACTGGAATATACTCAAAATATTACTTTTTTTGTGTAATTGCAAGAGCTTATAGAAGTTTTATATTATGCCCCTTTCATAATGATGACTCCATATTGGAATCAAAATGTCTCATGGGAACTGGGAATTGTAACTAGAAATCCCTAGAAATCCCAAGAAATAATCCTGCAAGTCGCAGAGCTAATTGCAAAATGGAAGAAAAGGGAAGCAAAAAGCCTGCAGAAATGAGTTGAGCGAAGACGAAGGCAGAAAACCTATTGCTTTTATTTAAATGTTAGCAATTTCTGAAGGAAGACGACAATAAAATGAAGTACCTCCACCTCCATGATGTAGACACTCAGAAGCAATTGGGAACATAACCTGGAACTGTTAATACATTATAGGGTCACCATTTCAATTCAATTTTGTCATACACCAAAAATATTTTAAGCCAAATTACACTGTCTGAGAAAAATGTAGTAGGGAAAACATACTTTTTCAATCCAAAAGTGTAGTTAGATTTTAATTGGAGCACTCAAAAAAGGGCAAGTGACAAGAATACAAATGATGGAGATAGACAGCAAAGAAGAAAACAGGAACCAAATTAGGAAGAGAAGAAAAGCTGGGAAAGTAGAACAGAAGGAAGGAGTGAAATAAACTATTTACCTCTTGCTGCAGTCTCTGAAAGCTTTTCTGATCCATGTCTCTTTTACCCTTACCATGACCTCCCCAATGATTTCTGTGTTTCACAACTGTAGAGATGCAACATCATGAAAATGCATTTGCATCACAGAGTATCCTGCATTTTTTCAACCTTCATTTTTCTGGACTTGCTTCACTCTCCATCATTGACTACATAGTGTGCTAAAGTTATTTAGCGTGCATTTCTGAGCCATCAGTCTATCTCCAACAAATTCATAACCACAGACTCCCACCCAGCAGTCTCCTGCTCCCCTACAACTTCACCTTCCATTTCCCTACAGGCTGCAGCTGCCGAGTTCATAGGTGGTAAAACGTATTCAGGTGTCTAAACTGGAGAAACTGCTCTTTCACGGCAGTAGAAGATCTAATTAAAAACAGTCCCTAGACTCTATTTAAGCACCAATTCATGCCTCTTGGGCTCCAAAACCCTTTTGTCTCCTACACTGAAGACAAAATAGCTCCCATTACTTCTTTGCACTTTTCAAGTCACAGTACACCAGCAAAACAAATATGAAACTGCTGGGTATTTCACAAAGAAAAGGTTTTTACTATTTAAAATATTCAAAAATTTTCATTTTCAAAATGAAATAAAAATATTTTCCTCTGACTTTTGAGAAAGAAAAGAAACAAAAAGCACAAAAACTATTTTCTTTGCATTTCTCTGTAGTGTCACTGAAACATCTTTTTTATCCAGTCAAAATGAGGAAGAAATTTTAACAAATAAAAAAAAAAAGTCTTTGGGTTTTTTAAAATATTTTCATACCAAATCAGCTGGCTTTTCCTACCAGCCCAACGGAATGAAGGGGCTGGGCTTCCCACCAAGGCCCTGGCCTGAGGGGGAGAAACATGTCTCAAGTTGTCCAAAGTACAAAAGTCCAGCTCAGCTGGTATGAGGAAGATATGCAGTTAATCTGATGGGAACTTCTTAGTAGACGGTAGGATGGGAAATGAAATAGAATTAAATGTAGATAAAGAGCATATTTCCTACTACTTAAGAAAAATGCAGGGATTGGCAACCTGTGTGGAAGCCCAGCCAGAGCAGCTGTTTTGAACACCAGAGGGGAAAAGGAAGGTACAGATATCATGTGGTCCTAAAAGAGACGCAACAAAAAGAAAACTAAATAAACTTCCATGGTTTTTTTATTTTTAACAACCAGAGTAGTGAGGCACTGGAATAGGTTTTCCAGAGAAGTTGTGGATTCCCCATCCCTTTAAATGTTCAATGCAGGGTTGGATGGGACTTCAAGAAATGTAGTCTAGCGGAAGGTGTCTGTGTCTATGGCAGAGGGAGGTTGGAACTTGATGGTCTTGAAGGTTCCTTCCAACCCAAACCATTCTACAACTGTGTTACAAAATTAATGTTTCATCCAAGGTAAGGAAGACAACAGTTAATAAGGGCTAATTGCTGTTCATCCTGTATCCATTTCAGCTCAAATAAAAGTGTAATCATTCTTTAAAGAATACACAGTCAGTGGCATGGTATTCAAATAGTTATGACTGGCTCTCAAAATGTAATAGGAATAGCAGCTCAGATTATCTGATTATCTGATAATCAAAGGCATTTGCTCCGAAAGAAGCTCAGACAGGGTAATAACAGCCAGGTAACATCAGTGTTCAGCAAATTGTCAAACAGTATTATCTACACAAGTCAGAGAAGATTAAAGCTGGAAAGATCTTCAGGTACCTGTCCAAGCACCGTGAAAAGACTGTGCGGCAAACAAGTACATCCACTGTGATCCTTCTGTGTCTTCATTACTCAGACCTAAGAAAAAACCTGACTAGAGCCTGGTGTGTACATGATACTGACTCTTACTCCAGCTTCAGCAAATGCAGCTGCTGGAAGACAACTTGAATTCCTGCTCTCACATCTTTTCAATGGTGCCACTTTTCATCCCCGACATCTTCTTCGTTCCGGTCTTCTTGCTATGCCTTCAGCTTATGTCTTAGTTGCCTGGATCACTCTTTTTGGCAGCACTGATGAGAGTCTAAAACAGGCAGAGTAAAACAATGCTTTTGAACAGCTCAGTGCTTGTAAAAGCCAAATCTTGAAGTCACATCACTAGAGAGGGTCTGTTCTAACAACAATGCTGTAAATGAAAGTCAAAGCAGAAACAGAAGATGTGTTTTTTAACTTGGCTTTTTTCCCCCACTTTTCCTCTTCGTGTGTGCATCTCTTAACTTATCATTGAGGAGGCAATTTCAGACTTTTACTACAAAGGTAATAACATAAATTCTAACTACTTCTTCATCCAAAAAGAATGGTTATCAACATCCTTAATACCACTTACAAGGCTACCAAATACAACAGTTTCTGTTATTATAAAATACAAAAGAAAATTAACAGCAACAACTGCAGCTACGGAGAAAGGAGGTAAGAAATGTGGTTAAAATCTCTCTCAACTCCTTTCCCTGCTTCTTTACTTTGTGGCTAATAAAGGTTTAAATTTCTGGGGTTTGGGGTTTTTTTGTTTTTTTTTAACGTGGGGGTGCTTGTTGACAGATGTTTGGGTATCTCTGAATTGCCAGACTTTAACTACTTAATATCTGCCGTGGGTCATATAAATAAATACCTTTGACCCTCATTTGTTCCAGTAAAACATTCTTAAATTTTCTAATTAATACAGGATGCCACTATCATGTCTCCATCCCCCAGAGGTGACTCTATAAACACTGTGCCATTGTTTCATCATTGTTTTCTTCATCCTAGTTTCTTTTACTCTCACTGCTTAACTGCCATTCCTTGGGTTACCCCCTCCCACCCCCTTCCTGTTCTTATTGACTTAGAAGCCCCAAGCATCTCTGCTCTCCCTAGGCAAGAAGCTGCTTCTATCCTGATATCCTTTACTGAAGTGAGAGGCAGTCCTTTATGATAAAACTCAGAGTCTTTACTTTTAATTATATAAATCTGAGACAACATAACATGAGGGCCTTTTCATAGCTCATACATTGTTCATACTCTTGCCTTCAAGATTCTGGTTTACAGCTAATGTATAAATTGTTACACTGCAGCTCTACTCCTCCTTTCTGGCCTCAGCAGCCACTGCAGCATTTCCAACCCTTTTCACAGCACCACTTTACATTGTCTTTTGAGTAGACACTTTCCTTGGAAAGACTATGTATGCCAGGCTCCCCAGCATCCATCCTCTCTCAATTTGTCATTCCTTATCACAGATTGTAGCCAAATATCGAGCAAAGCACTTCACCCAGTATTGAAACTGCAGAAGGTAAATAAGTTAGACACAAAGAAACATCTTCCTGTCACAAAGAAAACTCTGAGGTATAATCTTACTTAACAGGATGGAGGAATCTCTGTTGTTGGACACTTCAGGAAAGAGATGGCAGCGGCTTCTGGCTGGAGCAAGTTATCTGCAGTGGATTATTCTGGGAGAATGGATGTTCTGCCTGATCCATTGAGGTCCTTCCCAGAGTTCCTGATCTTGTAATAAAAGTAGCAATATCTGAATTCTGTTAAAGCAGCCACTCAAAAGCTGTGGTGAAATTGAATTAGAGCCAAGCTCCTGGCAATTGTTTAACAAAAGAAGTATGTTGCCACCACCTACGGCCCTATTGCATGTTGCCCTTATAATACCAATCTTTTCCCGGATCCCATCCCCTGCTTCATAGTGCCTGCTATGACTGCAAACATGTCAATAGAAATAGCATGAATCTGCCTGCTCTTTGCCTGAAACAAACAAGTAGACTACTTGGAATGGATATTTTTTCAAGTCAGTGAAATAATTCAGAGTAGTAAAGTTAAGTACATAAAATATTAATGTAATTATGATGAAGATTTGAGGGACTGTGGAGACTCACACTTAAATAATTGTAATAAGGAATTACAAATCAACTGCATTGAAGGTAAACTTTCAATGAATATAATGACTGAAGCTTCTGAATTTGCACAAAACAAAAACAGGGTCCTTCAGTAAAAAATAATTTTCATTGCCATATAAAATAGATTTAGCAGCATTCAGATTTCTCAGGAAAATTCCAAAAGCAATTTGTGAAATTAAAATGAACAGTGCTAAACAAAAGCACCAAATGGAAAGTCTCCTGTTACTAATGAGATCACCAGCAAAACATCCATTCCCAGAAAGAAATTATCAGTATCTCACTGGAACAAAGGTAAACAAAAGATGAGGTGATAGAAATTCTTCGTTCAAGATGTTCAACTCCCCTGACATATCCAATGAAATAAGAATACAATGCAGCTGACTTGAATTTGTTGCAATTGGTGAAGTTCTTCAGTTGGTCCATTTCTGTCAGCAGATGGATTCAAAACTTTGACTGAAAACTATCAAAATGTAGAACAGGTTAAAGTCCATCAATTCTTAGAGAAAATAGGAAGCCACTACAAAAATGCAGTTGTTAATTACAGAAGAAACAGTGAAATTTTAAATAAGCAGAAACAGAGTGATTAATGCAATGCATAAATGAGCTTTCTATGTTGGTAAACAAACAAGGAATTACCAAGCAAAACAAACAGGGCCATCTTTCAGTATTCAACAAATAAACAATTATATAATTAACACAAAATATATATAAAAATAAAATATATAATGACAAAATTAGTAAAAAACCAAACTGTATACTACCAAACTGGATCCTGTAAACAGTGTAAAGAGAAAGTAATAGAATTTAACAGCTATTGATAGTATCAATCAACAATTGTTTTTGTTAGTCTTATTTTTCTATAGTTACAGTTATGACAATCTGAATAAAAGGAATAAACATACAGAATACAGCTTTGATGCAATTAAATGTAAAGGATTTGCCACGGTATGATGACAAGAAATTACCAACAGGAACTTGAATAGCAACTCTGAATTCTTTAGATCTTGCATCAACAGCAAAGGATGTTAAGATGTGTTTGTCATATGATATAATTCTAGGAATAAAGACTGGCTGGAAAAGGTGTCAGCTGGTAATTAATGACAAGAACATGACAAATATTTAATAAAAGCTATTCCTATGGATGACCAGTTTCTCTGCAAAAGGAAACAAGACCACGGTCATAAAGTAAATATACAATACCATAATAAAAATTGGTTTCTTTTATGTATGCTGTATTATGTAGAAAGCAAACTGGTGATTGTTAGAATATGTAATAACTTAGAGAGTCATTAGGTTTCATTTCAGCAGTGTCAGGTATGGAGCAAATTTACTAAACAGATGCTGAAAGTAAACCCTGATAATATGAGAAGCAGAGCCTAAGCTAGAAACACTGGAGTGACAGTCTCACAGTCCACTGCTGGGTATCTGAGAAAACAAGGCTTACACAATCACCACTCATTACTCTGTGTCCCTGACTCTCCACAACTAATAATACTTAAATGTGCTGGCCAATTCTTTGACTTGTATTGCAAAATAATTCATACTGGCTGAGTCTAAGTGATGAAGAATCCAAAGGTAAATTAATTTTAACCATTTGAGTCACAAAATTATTTGGTTTGGATTAGACCTCAAGAGGTTATCTGGTTCAGCCGATGAACTGCCAAAGGGTAAATGCATTTTTTCTAAGTTTCAAAAAAAATGTCATTAACATACATATTAATATGCACAGCCTATGCTTTGTATCACCTGACTGACCAACTAAGACATGCTTACCTGTATTAACATAGCTTTAGGTGAGTCATAGCACATACTCATGCTTACCAAGACGGGATGGCACCCTAGGGAGTGCTGGGTGAGTTAGGACATTGAATTGAGGATACAGAGCATAAATTTGTTAGAAAATAGCTTTAAACATTCTATTGCTCATAGAATAAATTGTTTGCCTGAGGCATAAATGTAAGAAATGACAATAGTAAGACTTACTAGAGAAGTCTAGAGAAGTGTAGCATAACATCTGCTACAAGCAATCTTCTAATTTTAGTTTTAAAGGCTATGTTTCATTTATTTTATAAAGTAATGGTATGGACATTGTTTCTATACTGAAGGGCCCACAATCAGAAGGTGAATTTTTGTGCAGAGTTTGAGATACTGCTTGAGAAGAAAAATACTTACTTCTAAAAATTAAAGCTGCTTCTCCTTCTTTGCTAGGTTGATTTTCTTTCAGACCAGCTATTCACCAGCAATTAAATGAAAATAATAAAGAGTTAAATGAACAATCACCCTCTACAAATGCTGAACATTATTTAAAATACTGCTCAAAACTCCTTTCCTCTCTTCACCACTTGCATTTAAATCACAAATTATAGCTCTGTATGATCTCTCTCAGACTTTATGACTCGCCAAAATCTGATCATCTGAATTTGAAGAGGGATTTTATCCTTCTGTTGGGAAGCATAGAGGTTCCTCAGTAGAAGATTTGTACTTCTTTTTAACAGGACTGTTCTGCTTTCCTCAGTACAGGCAGTGGGATCACATGGCAATTTATTTGAAGATAGAACCAGATGAAGATACCATCTGTTTCTCCTGTACTGTGTAACTGGATCAGACTCAAGAATGTAGCAGCTGCGGGTGTAGCTATCTCTATAGACAGCAGCTGATGATATCCAGTACATCTCCAGAAAAGTTTAATCAGGATGAGAATTTATTTTGTAAGGCAAGTTAAATGTCAGGCCTTCTACTGCTGCATAGAGCAGAATACCTTAGATCTCCTAGATGTAGGTGTCTCATCCTGACATGCTTTGATATGAGTACTCAGGGGGAAGTCTTGCCTGCACCATCAGCAGCATTTCCTTCCATAAGCTGAGTTTGCGCCATTGCATGGAGCATTGCCATAGGAGTCTGGCGAATTTTGTTGCAAGATTTTCTCACTGGTATGTATTTCTTTACCCAGCAGGTTGTCCTCTAACTTGTGCTTTACAAAGAGACAGAATTTCAAAATGTCCAGGAAAATACTCTGTTTAGTAAATATCATAGAAGTCTAGTACTCTTTATATTCCAAAATCTGTTAGCACTGGTGTTTACTTTCTCTTTTCGCTTCTCCCTCTATTTTGGCATATTCTGTTGCTCTTGTGGCAACAAAACCCAAATTTTCTAAGATATTCCTCCTCAAAGGCTTTGAGTATGTCTCTACTTCAATCAGAGCTGTGACTGATCCCTGCACAAATGTATACAAGGCAGCTTTAACAGAAGCATGCTGGATATTTAGAAGAGTATAGCTGACATAGCAAGGACATTATACACAGATTAGAGATTCACTAGTGTCTGTGGTAGCAAGTGACTTGAAATGTATTGGACATCTTTGAGAGAGTGGACAAGTAATAAAGAAAATTACTCAATATTCATGGTCTTTCCTGAGCTGTATGAAAGCTGGGCAAAATTATACGTATCTTAATATCTTGGTGAAAAAAAAAACAGTGTTCTTGTAAATATGTGAAAATAAATCACATTTGATAATTGATACTATTTAGAATCTTAAGCAACATAAAGAAAGTAACAAAAGTTGATGGAACAGGAAAAGACAAATTCCCTGTTACTCCCCAAAGTTATTGCCTTCGTTGGGCAACAAATTCCTTGTCTGGCAAGATAGCTTTGAAGTTACAAATATTGCAAACAAATCCTGATGCTTTCTTGGATGAGTGCAAATTTTTGTCACCTTAATAGATTGAATTTACCCCATTTGAGCTAAGACCTCTTGAATATTGGCTAGAAACGGTACACAATCGTGTAATTGAGCAATTTAGGTCTATTACTCAATATATTCTTAGCCTTTTAGATAAAAGTGTTTTGAAATTTTACAATCCAAACTGTGACCCAAGGACAGCATTGGCCATGCTTACAATAGTCTGTTAGGGTCATCTCAGCCAACATATAGTGCAATGACATAAGCCCTGCAGAATCTTGCACAGGTCAGATGGCCTGGAAATGTACTGTAAATATGAGTCACTCATCAGCACTCCATTTTCCTCCCTCAGACCAAAGGAAAAACAGCTTAAATGTTTATGGGATATGCCATGGATTACACATGAAAAAGATAAGAGGTTACAGTGGATTGATCTTGGCTGCCAGGTGGCCACCAAAGCTGCTCTATCTCTGCCCCTCCTAAGCTTGATGGGGGGGGCGAGGGGGGAAGAAAATATGATGAAAGGCTTGTGGTTAAAGTACAGACACCAAGAGATCGCTAACCCATTACCATCACAGATAAACCAGAGTCAACTTGGGGAGATTAATTTACTTTTTTGCCAATCAGACCAGGATAATACGAAATAAGAACAAAATTAAAGACACCTTCTCCTCAGCCCTCCCTAATTACTGGGCTCAACTTCACTCTGATTTTTTCTATCTCCTTCCTTTCAACAGCACAGGGGAACAGGGTCTGTGATCAGTTCAACAGATATCGCTTTGCGACTTCTTCCTCCTCATACTCTTCCTCTGTTTCAGTGTGAGGATCCCTCCCATGGCAGACAGTTCTTCACAAACTTCTCTAACATGAGTCATTCCCACAGGCTGAAGTTATTCTTGAACTGCTCCGGTGTGGTTCCCTTCCACTGGGTGACGTACATCAAGAACCACTGGGTTCTCCATGGCTCCAGCCTGGATACTCCATGGAGTCACAAGTCCTACCAGCCAGCTTGCTCCAGCGTGGGCTTCTCTCTTCATGGGTCCACAGGTTCTGCCAGGACCTTGCTCCAGTGTGGGCTTCCCATGGGGGTTACAGCCTCCTTTGGACATCCATTTGCTTCAGTGTGGGATCCTCCACAGGATGCAGGTGGATCTCTGATCTCTGATGGACCTCCATGTGATACAGGGGGGCCTGTCTCACCATGGTCTTCACCATGGGCAGCAGGGGAATCCCTGATCCAATGCCTGAAGCACCTTCTGCCCCCCACTCTTCACTGGCCTTGCTGTCTGCAGAGCTGTTCCTCCCATATGTTCTCACTCCTTTCTTGAATTGCTGTTGCTATTGCACAGTTTCATCCCCCTCCTTAAACACATGCTCCCAGAGGTGCTGCCACTGTTGTCAATGGGCTCAGCCCCGGCCGTGGGCAGGTCCATCTCAGAGCCAGCTGGCACTGGCTCCATCAGACATGGGAAGATTCTCACTAAGATCAACCCCTGCAGCACTCCCTCTACCAAAACCCACATAAACCAAATAAAGAGGCCAAAAGTTAAGTGGTGTTGAATGCACTCTTTTAATCCAAAAGACAATCCAGAATTCTTCAGATAAATATTTTTACAGATATTCAAATTATTTTAGCACCGGCCTTGTGCCACTCTGCCTTGCAGACAGATGAGGACTGTCAGGCTATTGATCTCTCTATCAGTGTATCAGGGATAGAGATGACACCTTCAACACATCTGAACTGTTCCTTGTCACTGATTAATCAGAAGGTGGACTGTATTAACTGCCACAGGATCTGTAATTTCATTTTGTAGAGATTTGTATAGGTATTTTATCCATTGTAACTTGGTGGTTGTTCTGTGGTTTGTGGCTACCCTTTCTAGTTACAAATGTTCTTGACTGAGTTGAACTGTATATGTGGCTAAACATATTGCTTCCTCTTTCCTTGAGTAATCACTTCCAATGCTCCACTACACTCTTGATATTGCTGCAGAGATCAATATACTGTATTCAGAGCCAAGAAGGCATCTTCTTTACAGAGAAATATTTTGGGATTCCTCAGGAATGATTTATGACTGGCGTTTTTCACACTTGTCCTCAAAGAAAATTAGACTTTAGGGAAACTTTTTGATAAAATTTTCTTTGTTTAATAGTAAGATATTAAGCATGACAAGAAGTATTCCTTTATGTCAGAAATATTTTTTGCATTTTTATCCTTAAGACATAAGAAAATTTTTCAAAGAGAATTTTGTATTTATCAAAGCTCCAAACTGCTCTTTCTGTCATCAGGATAATTTTCTGCATCACCATGTACTTGCTTAGAGCACATAAGAATAATGTTTCTGTTAAACAAACAAGTTGACAAATTACTTTGTAAACCACTAAAAGATCTGCAAGCACCACCACTCTCAAATCATCCAGTCTCCAAGAAAGGACTGTTCCAATGGTCTCTCTTGTTGCAAAATGTTTGCTATCTACCATAAAGACTGCTGATACCTTTAATGCAATTTAGTAAAACTCTTATTACTTGCAGTAAAAATTACTTAAATGGCATGTTTAAGTTAAAAACTTAGGTTTTTGCATCATCTGAGGTTACAAAGAGGGATTCTTGAGTATTACCAACATTATATTAATTCTGCCTTTTACTTCAACTGACAAATGGACCTTGCCAGTGGACTTATTTGTTTGACGGGATGGGAGAAGAAGGGAGAAGATTAACTTTTATGAACCATTCTTTTAAAGGAAAGGAATTGATTTATACTCAAACTACTGTGTCCTCAGCAGTAAGCAAGAAATTACATTACATGTTCAGTTTATCACACATTTGTAAAGCTTACCATACAGTAATAACTCCACGTGGTCTACAACCGCAATAATATTTGGTTGAAGAAAGTTCTTCAGTTCAGAGCCAACATAAATATCCAAAGTATACAGTTTTCCTCCAGAAAATGGATGGGCTATCACATGCACTGTTGGTAAACTGGTTCTGCTGTACAGTGCAATTCCTTGTCCTTGGAAACCATCTGAAATCTCTTCTATCGATGCTGTTAAGGGTGGGCACTTCTAGAATTTCAAGTGCAGATACAAATGTTACTATGAAGTGTGCTTTTTGGGTGGATGTTTCATTGCTACTAAGACATCCCAAAGGCAGCAGTGCTTGTATGCAGCCAGCTCCTTGTCTCACTTCACACAATCAGAATTACAGAAACACTATTAAAACTTTTGCCAGAGAAAAAGGGCTCCAACTAACAACAAACAGACGATGCTATTTGGCTTGCCCACACTAAAATTTGAATCATAGTATCAATTGAAAACTATTAAAAATGCTTGTTCAGCATAGTTATGTTAAGCACAATACTTAATAGCAATTTCAGGACACCTAAACATGCTCCCGATGCCACATTACTTTGAAGCTCACTATTGAATATCTTCCCCCTTTCATATCAGTGACCTTAAGAAATTGCATCAACTGAGTTAACTGGTTAACTGAGGTTTTATAGTCTTGTATTTGCACAGAAATCACTTTGCTGCAGCAGATGTTTAGAACCGATCAAACCTTAAACCAGGCTTCACAGATGAGGCCTGATTCCTCTCAAACGTTTTGTATTAAAGCTGCTTTATCTGAGGTGTTCAAGGATTCAGATCTAGACAGATATAATTTCTGCTCAACCTGCACCATGCTGCGGGAGTCACAGACTAGGTGTTGGAGTGCTTGTATAAACACTTGCAGGAATATTTCTATTCTTGTTCACAACAGCAGCATGCAGAAGACAATTTAGGCAGCATCAGGTGAGATCATTTCTCAGTGGTTCAGGTTATTCAAGCCACAGAGCACCCAGCCTTCTACACCCAGTAATTACTACACACATGTGCAAGTGTATATTTGCAGTTCCATAGGATTTCATGCTATCGCAAGGTCAGTTCTGCATTTATTATGCCTAGGCAGGTTACCTTTTCTGCTGTATTTGGGTTCTATTTTTTCCCTGTTCTCCCAATACTGACCTCAACAGAGATCAAACTGATAGAACCACCAAACAGAATCTCAGGGAGATGATACTGCTAGGCAGAAAAACCAGAATAATCCCAGAAGTTTGCAAACTTACTCTTTGCTGGATTACTAGTTCAAGATATAATTAAATATCACTGCTTGGAGACTGCCCAGGGATAGCAATGACTCAAAGTACTCCCTGCCTTAAAAATTCTGGCACTTGATCCAGTTCTTACAAAGAAGTAGGACATCAATTGAATTCCTAACCTTACATTTCAGCTCACTAGTGACAGGAGTCTTGTGGTTCTGAAAAAGCTTCAGCTATACAAACATAACAATCCAGCTTGTCGGCTAAGTAACTGCTACTTGCAGCAGTCCTCTTGGTAAGGTAACCAGGCCTCTCAGGCATGCAGTTTCCATGATAGTGGCAGGATCCCAACGTGCTGAAGTGTCACACCATCAGCAGCAGCATGGCAGCAGTTCCCTTCTCTCCAGAGAGCTTTGGGTTTTTTTTCAGACTCTCCAGTAGTTATTTCAGTTGCTGCAAACCTGTCAGCTTTTAAGGCATGTGAATCAACAACTCAGATGGATTGGGTGCTACCTAACCCACTTCTTTTTAGTGGTGAAGAGTCCAGTACACTCCACCACAAACATTGTTCAGAAGGAAATTCAAGTCTTTTAAAATGCAATTTTAATTTTTTGCCATTTTGTTCAGTAAAAATCAGTGGTGTATTTCCTTTAACCACCCTTAAGAACAATTCACTAACATTTGAAAAGACTGCTCTTGGTATTTTTATGAATGGTGAGCTACAGATGTCCCCCAATACAGAAGTTACTTTGAAGGGTAGTCAGTGCTTTTTGATAATGTAATTTTTAAAAGTTATATTTCCTTGAAGATTGTTCTGTAAGGGTACAATTTTAGCAAAGTATAACAGCTATTGAGAGCTGAGGGTATGGCTTTCCTGTGTCTGAAAAGAAACCTATGAGAAACTTGATTGTAGCTGAGTGATTTTCAGACTAGTTTTAAACCAGTTCCTAAACTTTACATTTACCTAATCCTTGCTTTAAATCAAACCAGCTTGCCCCTTTTAGTCTGAGAACAGCCAGGCTAACAGTGCTTCGAAGACCTCAGCCCAGGGCTAGGACTAGGACTACTAAAACTCTCATTCTTTGCCTGATGAGAAATTTTGAATCCATGTTAAATTTTCGTACGCTTGGAGATATATGAAGAGATAGATACTGCTGCATTTTCATTGTTTTTTCTTTCACACATTAAAAAGACAAAACTGGCCTGCAGCTAACATTTATCTTCAGAAATTTTGTTTAACAGAATAACATATCACAGAATAGTTAGAGTTGGAAAGGACCTCTGGAGATCATCTCGTCCAAGCCTCCTGCCAAGGCAGGGTCACCTAGAGCAGGTGACACAGGAACACATTCAGGTGGGTTTTTTATGTCTCCACAGTAGTAGACTTCATGATCTCGCTGAATACTTAACAGAAAGATACTTCATTTCTTCCACCACTGTATTCTTTACTTTCCTGCTTGGCCACTTCTGCATAGGGTATAATCACATCTTTTTCACGTCATTTCACAGGTGCTTTGATCTGATGCCTACATTTACAGTAATAGGAAAGAATGCTGCAATCCAACATGTACAGTATACATCAACCTTAACCTTACAAACAGAGATATGGTCCCTCTACTGGATTCTGAGCCATAATTTTCTATTTTTTCCTAACAACTAGGACTTTCAGATGTAACCTCCATTCTCCCACACACATAAGGTTGCTGTGTTAATGTCCAGAGAATGTTTGGACAGCCAAAGGCCTTCCTCAAATACTTCAGCCTCCAAGGACAGGATTCTGATAGAGTAGGCTGTGACTCACTCTTGCTTTTCTGGCAAATTCTAATGAAGATTTTTTTTATTTCCCTAGTGTTTCCTCTAATTTGGAGCGGGTCAACAGCATCAGTGATGGGCAGTATTTGGTCTAACTGAGCAGGAGTTCATTTCCCCACAGCACCCTTCACAGTGCTGTGCTTTGCATTGGTAGCTACAAGGTGTTTATAACACACCAGGGTCTGATTACTGCTGGGCAGCACCAGCACAACACCACCTATCCTCATCAGTAGGCTTGGGGTGGACATGATCGTGGGAGGGGACACAAATATGCCAGCTGACCCCAACTGACCAAAGGAGTATTCCATACCATATGATATACAAATAGGAAATATAAAAGAGATAAAGGCTAAAAAAAGGAGGAAGAAAAATGAGGCATTCATTATTTACAACATTTGACTTACAAAGCACTGGCTACTAATGCTGAAGTCTTGATTCCCAGGAAGTGGAGTGACAGCACTTGCTGATGCAAAGTAGGGAATAAAATCTTTGTCTTTTTCCTTGGCTTGTATGCATGCAACCTTTTGGTTTTGCTTTAGTAAAATGCTTTCTCTCAATCCACAAGTTGTCTTGCATTTTATTTTCTCTCCTCTGTCCAGTTGAGAAGATGGAGTGATATAGTGGCTTGGTGGGCCCCTGTTGTCCAGCCAAGGTCAAGGCGCCACACTTCTTTTTGGCTCCCAATACGGGCAGAGACAATGGCAGTTCTATATCATGCTTGTTATCATTATAGTGGTTATTAAGTAGCAAACTCCCCTCCAGGACAGTAAGTTTGTCAGCTGTGCTGCTTATCTCTTTATTTTGCCAAGCTTGGGAACATGTTATACAAACAACAGCTCTGTGCTTTGTGCTTACATTGATGACTTTGCCATGCTGGGGGAGCTATCTTGTGGACACGATGAGGGAATACATCTCCCTTTCCGTGCCCAAGATTAATGTGGGTGGTTTTATTACGCAGACTCCTGTGGTCCTTGTTTATCCCTACAGCGAGCTGTTGAATACTAACAATTAATACTCTAGCATATTATGGGATTTGTGTAATCTGGTCTTTTCCTGTTGTAAGGGAAAACAGAAGATACCACTGTTACATGTGCTGAAGCACTGCTTCCTGGCAAAAGGCCGGACATTGGCTGCTGATGGTAAGTAGAGAAAAAAAATCTTTGTCTTTTTCCCTTGTTTGCATGCAACCTTCCGCTTTTGCTTCAGTAAACCACCCCATCTCAACCTACAAGTTGTTTTCCATCTTATTTTCTCTCCTTTTCCAGGGGAGATAAAAGATGAAAAGGAGGACTGATAAAATGGCTTGGTAGGTATCCAGCACCCAGCCAAGGTCAACTCACCATATGGGCCAATGCATATTGCCCACCAATCTTATTTTTGATGCAAATACTTTGATTTTGTTCTAGTAAAAAATATTTTTTTTTCATTGGTACACGAGGAGAAATGGGATATCCCAAAGGGCACCAAGAGCTTCCCTTGAGCTCAGAATCACAGGCAGTTTATCATTCCTTTCAGACAATCTTGTAAGAGTGGTCTGTCCAACCTCACTGAAACCTATGTGCATTGCAATAAAATTGGCAACCTGGGAAAGCACTGCAGGCACTGACAATTCCCAAGAAGGTCTGGCCAGTGCAAGCACAAAAGGCCAGGTCTCAGTGCAGTTTCCTTCAGTTATAAAGTACGCAATTGGCCCAGACAGCTATTTTGGAGCGTGCCCTTGTCACCAGGAATCATCACAGAAGCTGCGCTCCCGAGCAGTCTAAGCAGAAGTGCAAATTCCTGCTGCACGGCATGCTGCTAGGCGCTCCTGACAACTGGTCTTTTAAGTATTTTGCTTCAATCCCCAGTAAGCAGACCCACAGCAGCCACCGAGACGCTGTCCCCCCGCACCGCCCCCCTCACATCGTCCCCTCCGCATCGCCCCCTAGCGGCCCGTCCGCCAGGCGCAGCGCGGCGCGTCCGGACGGCCGCGCTGGCGTTCTGAGGGAAGGGGCGGGGCGCGAGCGTGGCGGCTCCGCGGTGAAGGGGCGTGGCCGGGCCGCTC
>VZRZ01000388.1:159773-238151 GCA_013398175.1 Climacteris rufus
GGCCGGCGGCCCCGCGATGCGCAGAGACGCCGGGCCGCCCCGGAGCTGCGCCTATCCCCGGGCCGAGGCGCTGCCCAGGAGCCCGCTGCGTTCCAAGGGCAGCCCGGCCCGGAGGCCACAGCGCGGCCCGGAGGCTGCAGGTGCCGTCGAGGAGATCGAAGTGCTGGAGCTGGGGAAGGAGGACGTGGCCGCCGCGCTGTCGCTGCCGCCCTCGCCGCCGCGGGCGGGCGAGCCGGGCGCTCCCGACGCGGAGCCCGCGGGGGAGGAGTGCAGCTGGGCCGGCCTCTTCTCCTTCCAAGACCTGCGGGCCGTGCACCAGCAGCTGTGCTCGGTGAACTCGGAGCTGGAGCCCTACCTGCCTGCCTTCCCCGAGGAGCCCTCGGGCATGTGGACGGTGCTGTTCGGAGCGCCGGAACTATCCGAGCAGGAGATGGACGCTCTCTGCTACAAGCTGCAAGTTTACTTGGTCCACAGCTTGGATACCTGTGGCTGGAAGATCCTTTCGCAGGTGCTCTTCACCGAGACCGACGACCCCGAAGAGTATTACGAGAGCCTGA
Organism: Climacteris rufus; assembly: GCA_013398175.1. Lineage (NCBI taxonomy): Eukaryota > Metazoa > Chordata > Aves > Passeriformes > Climacteridae > Climacteris > Climacteris rufus. The sequence continues at coordinate 160,331 of VZRZ01000388.1, forward strand.
GTGAGCTGCGGCAAAAGGGGTACGAGGAGGTGCTCCAGCGGGCCCGCAGGCGAATCCAGGAGGTGAGGCTACTGCGTGGTCCAGATACCCCCCCTTTTGTGTCACTTCTGATTTAATCTGTGACAACTTTTTTAGTCGTTTTCTTCCTTATTCTTGCTATCCTGTTCCTTAGTGAGGAGATGAGGCTTAACCTTTACAAGGTCTCTGGGGCCACGATGTAAGAAGGTGCAGATTTCCCTACACATCTGAGCGTGGCTCAGTACTTTTTTCTGTGCAATCAAATGTGAATGCTTGTGGATAAGTGTCGGATGGATTTGGCAAGGTTTTGCTCCCATTTTTTTGTTCTTGCATTGTCTTGCACCAGGATGTGTTGGGGGTCTGAATTTTTCTCTTAAGTGGGAGCAGCAACATGTGTTTGTTTAGACAGTACGGTTTAGGCAGTTAAGACCAAAAAATTCGAGGTTCATATAGGCTGTGGGTGCTGGATCTGGTATGTATATAGTGAGATTGTGTTTTCCAGTGGATTTGGAATAAGTACAAGTTTTGTTCAGCTGGTAAGTTTCTAGAGTTGGCGTTTTAAAAATGAATGCTGTCTGGTCCTAGCGGGTGTTTGGTGTGTAGGTAGTGTCTGTCAATACTTGGATATTTCAGTACACTCCATGTCTTTCTTATACCATATACTGTTTGGACAGAGTAGTTGAGGATGTCTTTCTAACTAACTTCTAGTATCAGTATGTGAGAATTTTTACACTTTCTCAGTCTTCATGGCCTGTGTATCACCATACGTATGGTGGTGTACGAGGACCCAGATTTCCCAAGTATAAAAGGAGAATTTTGCACTTGTTTTTGTGTTTCAGTGGCACTGGTCCAGAATGCACCCGGATCTATCAAGGTGTGACTATGAGTATGAATCAGGTTACACTATTCTTTATTTTTTGCATTCACGATCTGAATTCTGTTGTGAATGTAGGTCAAGCTTGGCTGCTTCAGCTACCCACATATGTCCTGCCAATATTGTGTTCAAAAATGTGTGGTGATGATTATTTTTTCCTTGATGGAGAGTGAGCATATCTTCTTCCTCTCTGTTTTGATGGCATAGTTTTAGTCTGTAGAATTCAGGCTGAGTTTTTCCTTGGTGACTGAAGTTATAGAGTATGAGAAAATAGTTATATCAATGATGTAATCACAGTAAGAACATCCAAGTATAGCGTTGGCAGGTAAAAGTTTATTTCTGAACTGCTGTGCTAGGGTATGTAATTTTATTTTATTTTTTAATGTCTTTTTAAAGGACTGAATTAATTCTTGCTATGTGGTGCTAACTGGTAATTAGTCTGATAATAATCAGCGGTAATTTTAGTCCAGAGAATATGAAAGCATATTGTCTTCCACTGGTTTTTTTGACTGCATGAATGCTTGGTAATGTGTGCTTAGATTAGGTTTAACTTTCAACTCAGCAGTTTTTATAAGGAGCTGTGCAGGACAAGAGAAATTCCTGTTAAACATGTGGAATTTGGGAACTGGGTACCTAACTCAAGAGATGTGGTGTTTTTGAGGAAATGCTAGTTAGGAATTGCTGAACAAGAACTATTTGTTTCTTGGAGAATCTCAATTTCTGTTGTGCTAGCCTCAGTACTATTGGCAAAAATTAAATTGATTCTCTAAGCTACATCATTTTATTCTCTGTTAGTGTTCTGAACTTGGTGCAGACAAAATGGCAGAGCCTGTGTATATATTTGACTACAGTCCAACCTTCCTTTCCCATGGTAACCAATCCAGTAGTGTACCTAAAGTCAATACAGCTGTACTTCTGTCAGTTGTGTAAGTTGATCCTTCTTTAATTAAAGGTAGTTCATGTTTAAGAAAAGAAACCAGTGGAATGACCTGCTCTTTCCCTCTTGGCTCTCAGGTTTCTCTTTTCCTTACCTGTTAGGGGTTTACTTGGTCTACAGGAAGTCTTTCTTTTAAGCAAATACTGATACACTTTGTCATTGCAATTCTAAGCAAATGAAGCAGTGGATGATAGGTATTGCTTGGTATTTCTGAAGTAAAGGTGTTTTTACTTTGAGAAAAACCTACAGAATCCACATTTTATTTCACACTTAATTTGCTTTTTCATCTATGCTTGAAGTCTGTCTGTTAGCTGATAGCAGGCATGTTGGATCTAAGCAAATTCAAAGAATTTTGTCTCTTACAGTAACTTTTTGGGAAAAGAGGAAGTGACAGAGAACCATTGGTAACCAAAATGGTATCTAACATCACAAGGAATGTGAAAGGTCTTCATTAATGTAAAATTGTGCAACTCCCAAGACCTTGACGTAGCATCTTAGAACATGCCTCTGTGGTTTGTTGTTATTTCATGTATCTCTTTTATTTCCCAGGATAAATTCCTCTGTGCATCTAGAATATTACTTGGGAAGTGCTTGCAGTTTTGGTTGATTTGTATTCTTTGGAGTGGAGAAGCAAAGTGAGCAACCAAATCTCATGTTCTTTGTTTTAGCATCCCCCTCTTGGATGTTTCTTGCTTTCCATAGGTTACAAATAAGCCAGTTTATTTTCACAAGTGTTAGTAATTGTTTCTTTTTGTAATAGTAATTTTTATCTCAGTCTGGATTTTAGACTTTTAGTAAGCCAGAAGAAGGTTGCAAGTAGAAACAGAACTAAGATGAGTAAGTAAAGTAGTTGTAGAGGAACTGTGTGACCTGGGATTCATTTCTTCTGCCTAACTTGCAGTTTTGAAGTAGCACTTCTTTTATTTCTTTCAAATAAAACTATTAATTTTGGAGTGGTTTAGGAATTTAATTTAAAGTAACAACTATGTTAATTAAGTTTATACCTGTTTTAAAAAATCCTCGGGTGCTCAGCTAAAAGATAAAAAGATGCTTTTTCAACAGAGTATGCCACTGAGTCCTTTTTTGGAATTCCAGGTTCTTGGGCAGTATTTCCAAAAGACTGAACTTTGTGTCTAGAAGGCAGAAAATGTTTGCTGGTATACTCTTTGTCCTGCCAGTTTCCTATGTGCCTCCTACTTATAAAAGGGTTTTTCTAGGCTAAATAAACATGTTTGTAAATTTCTGTGAGTTTATTGATATCAAAAATGATGCTGTGTCATTGTCCATGCTGTATTCTCAGAAGGTTGAAGGTAGTTAAGTTTTCCCTGAACGAGAAGTGGTGTTAGTGTAAACTGCGATTAAGAGGCATGGGTGGCTTAGTCGTGCCATGACCGTATTTCATTGTATGGTCTTGCATAGCAAGTTGTGGGATTGGGAAGCCTATCTGTACGTTACATGTCTGTTTCAGCATCTTTGAATTCATGACCCTGGGAATATACTTGTTCCTTACAGCTCTTAGTTGCCCTGGCAGACTGAAATTTGGTGGATAATAGTCCGTAGGATCTTGAGAGCCAGGTGTAAAACTAGTCAGAAACTTGCTTTGGTTTTCTTGCTGCTTTATAAAATCTTTGAATTCCAGTGTCTGCAGGCAGACAAAGACTGTTTTGTATCCCTATGTGTGTTCTTTTGAATTTTTTTAATATGAAAGTTCAAACACTTTTAAGTGCATGATTAAATTCTGAAGAAATTCTGAAAGCATCTTATCTTTGGTGTCTGACTTAAGATTACCTTGAAAGTAAAGACCTACTAATATTTTTAATCTTCATCTCCTGTATAGTGATGTATTTGCTAAGCATGAGAATAGTACTGTAAGCCTTTATCATGGTTTTTGATTTTCTTTTGATTCAAAGAACTAGAAAGGCTAAGGAAAAACTAATCTATTTTGTTAGTGTAACAGCTTGTATGACAAGAAGATGTAGGGCTTTTTGATAGAAAGCTCTATGGTCACTTTATTTCTTTCTTGAATCAGATAATTTTTTTTCTAAATTACTTTTGCATTTTTAGTAGGCCTTTTTTTTTTGTTTTGAATGAATGAAATATGTTTATCAAATTAGAGGAAGTGGAATCAGAGGCAAGGAATGGGTTCAGTTAGATGTCATGGAATTTCACATTTGTTACTTTCCAACGTGTATTTCTTCAATATTGTCACTCATTTCTGTTAACATTAAAAAAGGTAAATTATATCCAGTATCTTTTGTTGAAGCTGTTTTGATATTTTAGTAAGAAATAATATCCAGAATTGTCTCAATAATTAGGAGAATTTTATTTCATTGGTTTTGGCCATATGCATTCAGTTCTAAAATAAATTTTTATATGGTAGGTAGTGGGGCACTGTAACAAAAGTGGAAGTTTTCCAAAAGTGAGGTGACTGGTTACTGTTCAGTGACCTACTGCTAGGCACAATGAGGTTTAAAGAGAGTTCCAACATCAAACTCAAAAATAATGCAGAAGTAAATATAAAATATTACAAAAGAGTATTCAGTGTTCCAGAAAAGATGTCAGCAGCAGTAGTGTTTCCGTCAAAAGCAATCTAACATTTTTCTATGCAAGAAGAAAAAATAACTGAATATTGTATATGAACTGAAATAGCTAGGTTTAGAAGATGCATAAGGTGTCTAAGGAGGGAACACAAGACTGGTTTGGATTTAACTTTGGGGTCAGAGAGGATTAAAATAAGATACTGTGGATTTTTTTTCCTATTGACATGAGTAGAGCAGAGTTAAGACTAATACTGAGCATTCAGAAAATCCAAACTACTTTTGTTGGAATGGTTTTTTTCATGCTTATTATTTGTAGAGTTAACACTTGTTTCCAGTAACACTATTTGGATTCCAAATTCTTTGTAAATAAGCTGTTTAAGTGCTGAACTAGTACTGTAAGTTAGTACTAATAAAAATAAAATATGTCAGCAGCTTAGGATATGCTCTGTAGAACAGGCAGGTAACCTCCAAGCTCTTAGGAGACACCTACATGATACTAATACTCTGACTAGTACTGAGCTACTACTAGAGCAAGCTGAAAATTACTACTGCAGCTGTATCTGAAAACATTAGAGTATTTTAAAACAATGTACATTTCTTCAAAACATGGACAAATCATATGTCCACACAAGAAAAAGAACTTAAAAGATTAGATCTATCTTGACAGAACTAAAGACTTAGATGAAAAATAAAAGTATATTTTGTAGAATATAGCAATACTAGTTAGTTAGTAAGTCTGTACTTAATTTTTAGAATCTGAAGACAGCAGTTGCCCAGTCTCATAATTAATTTCCTTATCCAAATACCTGGGAGAGAAAAAAAAGAAATAAAAGGCAGTATATGCTCTTTTTAACTGCCTAAAATGGGGTTGGGGAACTATTTATGTCTTTTACTTGGGGAAGTATTCTCATGCAGAGATAATTTTATTTGATATCCCCCTAGTTTCTATAGATGTTGAGATAAACTTTTCTCTGTTTTTCTTTAAAATTGTTCATACCCAGTTGAAGCATTTTCATATGAATGTTTTGAAGAGGCGTGAGCAATCTGTGTAATACATATTCTGTAACCCATTGTGCTACTCAGGATTCACAGCTTCCTTGATTTCCTAGCTTTTAGAGATTATATTGAGTTGTACTTTCTTTGTATTTACCTTTGTCTTGCATATCTTTTCTTTTTTTTATTTTTCCCACCATTATTTTCTTTCTCTTCAATTGAATGTCCTCTCTTCAAGTAAATACCATTTAAAACTGCTTTCTTAAGCCACTAATGTTTTTTTCTCTCTCCTTTTCTGGCTGACAGTGTTATTACCCAGGCAGGTTTAGAATTTGAAAGCAGATTCGTAATAATAATATAATCTTTTTACTTTTCTCTCTGTAACATGACAAATAGTTTTCAAATAGTCAGGGAGGATTGTGTGTTTTGCATATGTAAATATTGTTACCACAAAGCTGAAGAACTCACTGAAAAGCAGAGATTTTTGGAAATGACTGCTTTTTTGTTTTGAGAATGTGCTTTTAACATTTCTTTTTAAATATTATAGAAACATAGCATTGCAATGAAGAAGATTGCTGTTACTAAGAGAACTTCAGTTAAAGTGAGGGCTCAAGCCAGCTAAAGATACATCTGCCAAACTTTATTTTTGCAAGAGATGAAAACCTAGTCATCAAAAATATGGTAGAGAGAGAAGGAAGATAGGAGGGGAGGGAAGAAGAATAATGATATTCTAAATATACAGAGCATCACTGAGTTAGTCAATACATATAGGTATCTGTTTTGGTAAGAAGACAGCTTCCCTGGCAAGCTAGGCTTTGAACATGATCATCTGGAGCCATTGACTGTAGATGTAAATAGAACACCAGTGGTAAATCTGCATGACTCTGCTTACCAGTTACAAATATTTTGGCAGATACTGCTTTCAGTTAAAACCCTTTCACTGGTAAGACCCTATCTCTGGGTTTCCTTTGTTCCTATTACTTTCTGGTTGTGGTATTTATGTAGTAATATCAAATGTACAGCTGTGAGGTTTTTTGGTTACTTACAGAGCAGACAAACATTACCCATTCAGACAAATTTGAACACTTGGTGGATTTTTTTTGTTGAGGATTTGCTTCTGGAAAGGTGTTATAAAACACTTCCTGACATTCTGCCGACTTAATTTTTTTGTTGTTTTAAAAGATACTGAGTACATCTATTTTCTTAAATGCATAAAGCAACCCAATATTTTAATTATCTACTGTTATAATGCATTCCAAAATGCATTTGTAGGCAAGTGTTTCTGACCCTCTTTTGGAAAAATGCTATGATATTAGTGTGAGGAAACTGCATGGGTCAAGTGGTTGGTTTTTTTCTTTGAAAAATGTTGTTTAAATAATCAATTAGCATTTGTTTGTGTCGACTTGTGACAATTTATGTGGGTCATCTAAAATTAGTACTAGCACAATTTTTCACAGAACAGCATTGCATCATGACTTGTTTTGAGATACTTTAAGGAGAGAATATTGTAAAAGATTTTTAATAACTTAGAGTCATAGGTTATTATGCTAGAAGAAACCTTACTGTGTTTTGTAGTTGAACTCCATGTTTAAGATAGAAATAGTTTTGATTAGGGCTTTCTTTTTTTTTTAAAGAAACCTAAACATTAAAAAATGCTGTTTTACATCTGTTGTAAGGAAATAAAAACAATGAAGAAGAAAAAGAAATGAATGTATTAATTAAGTTGTGACACTTTTGAGGGGAAAAATCTGTATATTAGTTCTAGCAGTTTCTAAAAGTTTATAATTTTTCTACAGTGTAAATAGCACTGTGACTTTAGAGCCCAAATTCTTTAGCCTTCAGTAGTGTGGTATTTGTTCATGATCACCAGGTGTCCAAATATTAAATTGTACCATTTTATCACTTCAGAGTAGTATAATTCAGCAAAAAATTAATATATGGGAGGAGGTTAAAAAATCCCAAACTACTTGCACTACTGGAGCTGTTCTGGAAGATCTGAATTAGTAGGTAAATGGTATGTGTAATTTCAAATGTGTTTTATCATGCTGCTTTATGACACATGGGTTTTATTCTGCTATAAAATTTAAACTGTGTATTGTTTTCTGTTAATTTCTCCCTAAGAACAGGAATAAAACTAACCCAAACAGTTAACACCACAGAATACAAGTCTGTATGCTCCTGGTGCTAAAATAAATTGCTTTTGCCTGAAATACTGTTCTTTTTTGAAAGTGCTTCAGTAGCTTGTAATTTACTGTATTTGCTGTTAAGGTAGGAGGAAAAGTGTGCATGATATGGGATCTAAAGATTTTCTTGGTATCTTATTTAGCCCTTTGTTATTAATAGTGAACTGTAAATTTTTTCTTTCTACTGGACTTTTTTTGAATGTATTCAACTTATAAATAAAAACCCCATTACTTGAGGTTGGAAACTTTAAAAATTGCATTTAGTGATGCAAAATGCTGTTTCCTTCTTAGGCCTGCCTTTCTGCGATTTCACTGTTGTATGAGGTGCTGTAGAAGCTGATCTCTACTAGCACTGAATGAATACACAGAGGGCCATTTGAGTTACCTTTCAGCTGTCAGCTGTTCTTAAAGGTGGTTCATCAGCTGTGTTGTTGGAGGGAGCTGAAGAACTGGATCATCAGCTTGCGGGTGTTGAAAGGCGAGGATGCTATCGCGTTCTGTCCTCCCCCTGTCAGCTTTGTGTTCCTTCCTGTTCTGCTTCTCTGTCCCTGCAGTATGCTGGTTGAACTCAATAAACCTCAGTAAATTAATCCAAGAGAAACTATAAAGTGGTCTTCTGCCAGATGCTGAGTGCGTTTGTTGAAGGGTCTGAGAAATACTAAAGCCAGTGAAGTGGAAGAAGAGGGCGCCTGAGAGCAGAAGGAACATAGAACCAGAGTAGACTTGGAAGAAGAGAGGGAAGAGGGGATGGCAAGTGGCAATAGGAGCAAGCTATTGGCTCAGCTTTGAAAACTACATTCACCTATGCCAGTACTTAGAATCTGGTATTGTCAAAATGCTTTACGTGCTTTGAATTAGATTTTTAGACGTCTAACAGGGGACTTCTCAGACATTTGAGAACTATCTGCTATCATGCCGAATGCATTGTAAAACTGCTGAGAGTACTAATTCAATGCTGCTGATCTAATTCCTGTGAGCTGACTTCAGTGAAAGTGATTGTACCTCTTTAATATTTTTTTCTTCCCATCAATTGTTTTTCTTTGTTTTCATAAAAGAACATTTGCTCTTTACTGGAGGTGGATATTTGGCTAAGCCTGTGTCCTGACATTGCAAATCTTACACAAAGGGTTTTAAAACTAGGACTGTAATACCTGCTAAGTAAATGTATTTGTTCTATGAAAATATTAGTTTGTTTAGATAGTTGTCAGCTTTGATGCTCTTGAGTATGTTTGCCTGACTAGCAGCATAGTTCAGGAGCACAGTAGAGGAGGATCTGTGGACCAAAAGGTAAAGTATTTTATGGCACAGCCTGAACACTTATATAATGTATGTTCTCAGTCTTCTGACCTGCAGAAAAGAATTTACTTAGAACTCCTTAGATTATGTGTAAAGTAAGTTCTTTGCCAAGCCTTCAGGGTGAGGTGTTGCCTCAAAGGCTTTTTGTTCAGAGTTACTATGTTCCAACCGATCAGTGATTCATTAATGACTTTATCTTTTAGTTATTTTGCCCCTTTCCAAAGGAAAAGAGTCCAAGAATGCCCTAATAACTCTGAAATACAGATCTGTTTGATTCATTAAATTATGTTACAATGTAAATGTCTAGTTCTCTGTTACTAACAGGGAAATGAAAACCTAGCACTCCTGTACAATAAGTGCTCCTATGCCGTTAGCCCTTGTTTGATGTGATTTCTGTAGCTGTGGCTATGCTACTCTTAAGTAATGTACCAAATTCAAACTAATACCTGGTGTTTATAGACGCTCATTTGACATGACAGTCTAACTCAGGAGTGGCATGGCTACATCACACAGTAAGGTAAAGTGATCAGACAAGTACCAGCTTAAAAAAACCCACATGGTGTTCCACGTTTGTCTTGTTTACAGGAAAGGAGATGCGTAATTTTTAATTGTTGACATCTCCCTCTTGAGCTTTCAGAAGAGATTTTAAGTGCCATAGACTGTCACAGTTAACAGCTTTATGCCTGATCCTTGTGATTTTCCAACTAGTTATATATGTACATACAGTTCTGCTGACATTTCTATTTAGAGTTTTGTGTGGGAGGAAAGAAGTTGCATTGTTCAGTAATGATGCATACATGGAAGTAGTGTTTTGTCTCACTTGGCTACTTTAAAATACTACTTCAGTTTTTCTTAGTTCAGTTCTTTTCCTTTTCCTATGGACTTATATTATGGATCATGTGTTGAAATGAGGTGCATTTTAGTAGGCAGTGTAAATGAACTTGACAAAAGTAATTGTTACTGTCCAGGAGCTGTTAACCTAAGTGTAAGTGAGGAAGGCCAAGCAATCTGTGCTGGCTGTAAACTTCTGTGATGCTCTCTTGCAGCGGGTAGATGTTGGCCACCTGGTACCCACCGGCTCCACTCTGTGACTCCCCTCCTCAGCTGCACAGGGTGAGAAAATGATGGGGCTCACAGGTTGAGATAGGGGTGAGATCACTCACCAGTTACTGTTACAGGCAAAACAGAATCAACTTGGGAATATTCACTATTGTCAATCAAATCAGAGTTAGATAATGAAAAAATAACACCAAATCATAAAACATTTTCACACCACCCCTTTCTTTGTCTTGGGCTCAACTTCCTTACTGATTTCTCTACCTCTTCTCCCCAGATGGCACAGGAGTACAGGGAATGGGGGTTGTGGTCAATTCATCCTGTGTTTTCTTTACCAGTCCTCCTTCTTCATGCTCTTCCCCTGCTCTAGCATAGGGACCCACCCACAGGAGACAGACCTCCTCCTTCTGTAGTGTGGGTCTGTCTCATGGAGTGCAGTCCTTGGGGAACAGACTGCTTGTGTGTCTGTCCTGCTTGAGATCATAGGTCCTGTCAGAAAACTGCTCCAGCGTGGGCTTCTTTGTCCATGGGCCACAGGTTTCCAGGAGCCTGCTCCAGCATGGGCTCTCATTGGAATGACGTTTTACTGCAGGGCCCATCCATCTGCTACCGTGCAGTCTTCCACAGGCTGCAGGGGAATCTCTAAACTGCTGCTTGGAGAACCTCCCCCAGCTGCTTCTTTGCTGATTTTGGTGTGTGCACAGTTACTCCTCTCACGTGTTCTTGCTCATCTCTTGGGCTGCAGTGGTTGTTGTGCCAGCAGTCTTTCCTCATCTTAAGTATGTTATCCCAGAGGTGTTATCCCATGGTTGCTGATGGACTTTGCCTTGACTGTTGGTGTGTCCATTTTGGAGCTCGCTGGCTTTAGCTCTGTTGGAAGTGGGGGAGGCTTCTGGCATCTTCTCACAGATGCCACTCCTGTAGCCCCCCTCCTACAAAAAACTCGGCACCTACACCCAGTATAACTCTGCACACATGTACTGAGGTACACAGGGTCTCTGTGCAGTTTCAAATGGTGTTTAACGGGGAGTAATGTGGCTTATTTTATGTTAGCAGCTCTTCAGAGGCCTAGAATACACCTTATGGAAGAGCTCTTTTTTTTTGTGTGTGTTTTGTACACCTTGTATTTTGCTTTCCAGTATCTTTCTTGGGTTTTCTTTAGTTTGCTATTTGTTTTTTAGAATACGTGCATACTTCAAACTTGTTTGTTATGCGTGGTTTATGTGTGCATTAGGTTTAATTAGTTGAATTAGCTCAGCTCTTCTTGAAACAGCCATTTAAAAATCATTCCCCAAATCCAGACAATAACCTTGGCAGTGCATCAGCATACACTTCCAATTCCCTGTCTTCAGAAGCCTCTTTGAAAAAAATTGGACACTTTTTGTCCACTCAGTAGGTGGCCAATTGCTGTGTTGTTTCCAAATAAACTAATATGGAATTCACTTGTTTTAATCTTTTTTTAGTCTTAAGAAGTTAGACAGATGTAGTACTGAATCCATCACTTACCATGCTAGTCAGTATTTAATTTATTTATGACGTGCTCCCTCTATATCTAGATTCTGTGTTCTCTTAGATGATTTTTGCTCCAGCAGTAAAATATACTTCAGATCTGTGTGGGAGACTCAGGCTTTGGTCTGTTACTGCTACAGTACTGGAACTTGTCTTTTTTTACTACAGAGCTAAGTATTGTTGATGGCAATGCAATCGTGCAAACAGAAAGCTGGATATTGTGGCAAATCTTGATATTTTAACTCTAATGGTTGGCACTTAAGTACAGGACCGCGTATGATTGAGAAAAGCAGTTTGCCTATAGTGAAGATTTTATGAAGTTGAGACTCCTGGTTATTTTTAGGACACGTGGGAGGGTGTTTGCTTTTAACAATGGTTTCTTCTGTTTGTTTAAAGAGAAACAGTTCTAAGCACATACTGGTGCAAAAAAAAATATTGCATACAGATTTTATGTACTCTGTAGCTTTACTTCTTTATAACTCATTGTCTGAAGCTCATTGCGGACTACTGCAAGTCCATCAGCAGGAGGGTTGCATATTTTACTGCTAGGACTTCTCAGGTCAAAGGGTGGATTATCTAAAAACTACTCTGCAATACTGTACTTCTCTCTGGCAACAGCTATCCATAGTTTTACCTGTGAAACTGAATATATTGCTTAAATTTAAATCTTTAGAACTCTTCTTGGAAATGACAGGTAATGCTGTCAGGCTTTTGAGAATCTAAACTTGTAGGAAAAGAGGGTATTCTGTAGTTATTTCAGAAGTATGAAGGAGCTTGGGAAGATACTAAAAATATGTTTATGGCTGGTTTTGTCTAAAAATGTAATATTGCAATGTTTTTATAAAATGCACAAAAAAAATAGGAGTAGCAGGGAAAGTTTCGGGAGTAATAGCAAAGGAAATGTAAGACTTGATTCCTCAGTGATTAAATCAACCTTTGGATTATGCTCCCAGCTGAGGTCAACCTGCACACAATTACACTGTCTGCAGTAATGCTTTTAAAGCTTTTTGGACAAAATATTAAAAAAAAATACAGAAGACAGAAATAATCTTTGTTATAGAGTTCAAATATATGTGCTGTTAAACTGAAAGAAAAAGTGTTTCCTGCTGGTTAGAGTGTATCTGCATAATAGTTGCCTAAAATATATGGATTCATTTAGTTGTGAACAATGTAACATCTGTGAAACATGATTCTTAAAATAAATGCAGCATTCAATGAGTATAGAGCTAGTCAGCCCTGTACAGGATGTTACTCTACCCTCCTCCACCCACTTATTTAAATAATATAATTAAAAAATTGGGAAAGTCAAAAATTCATACCGAGACTGTTGAAGTAAATGAGCAGTAACACCGAAGGTTTGTTCTGGAGCACACAACAGGCCACAAAAATTGTTCATGTGTTTTATGCCAACACCTTGAAAACTGCCTGGCTTAAATATACCTGGTTGGTCTAGATGCTTGGCTGTGCACTCTTTTAGGTACTGCTTGTGTGAAAATCAGATCATACAGAGTCAAACTACCTCTGAGTCTATGGAGGGTGTGGTTTCCATTATGACATTAATTCAGTGCATTCTGTGCTAGTATCAGTGTTCTGGGTATCTTAGTAGTCTGAATACTGTCTGGATGGCAGCCAGCTAAAAAAATGTTTCAGCTAACTTTGACCCAGAACAGGAAAGCTCCATCAGCCTATGTTATAATGGGAGGTGCTGTATGCAGCCAGTTTTACACCATCTGTTTCCTGTGTCAGTGCCCCTTTCAGATTGGTGGCAATAAGGCACCTTCATCAGCCTTATAAGGCTCTGTCTAGAAGTAGAATCAAAGTTCTTCGTCTTCTCTTCATAGCACACTGGGTTGTTGAAGACTTGGTGATTGGTACTCACGTCAGTTCCAAAATGTGAGAGAGAATAGTTCTGTATTCCTTTAAACCATTTATATAGGATAATTTAGTTTGGAGAAGACCTTTAAGATCACGAAGTCCAACCATTGCCAAGCCCACCACTGAAGCATGGCCCTAAGTGCTACATCTGCACATCGCTCGGCAGCCTGTTTCAATGGTTTACAATCCTTTCTGTAAAGAAATTCTTCCTACTATCCAATCTAAACCTGGCACAACTTGAAGTTGTTTTCTCGTGTCCTATTGCTTGTTACTTGGGAGAAGAGACCAATCCGCACGTGGCAACAATCTCCAGTAAAAAACACCAGACACCAGTAAGAGAACTTGTACATTTAGTGAAGGAGCAACGCTTTATTAGGATAAACCACAGCAACCTCGAGCCTGCATTAGGCAAGATTAGGGAAAAGAGTTGGCAATGATATTTCCAAATGCTGTATTAGCTATGCCCTATTGTTTAATAAACTGTTTCCCTTTGTTTAATAAATTTAGAGTTGATTTTTATGATTAGTTGGTGTAGTTCAGGTGAACTTCCATAGGAAGCTGATCTACTTACTATTGGAAGATTGGATATTTGCTGAAGGGAAAATACACCTTTTTAAGTGGTGTTTTAAGTTAGCTATTGTACCATTTTGAGAAGCGCTGTATCTAAGAATCCCGTTTAGTTTTTTGCAGGTCTTTCCCTCCATCTCCCTTCTTGTAGCGAAAGAAAAGTGGGCAGCACGTTGCATTTGGAACACTGTAGTTTGCCTATTTCTGCTTCCTGCTTACCTGGTAGCTGGTAGGGCAAACAGCAATTTTTAACCAGCAAGAATCAGATATTTTGATTTATTTAGGCTAACCTTATAAAACTTATTCTCTAGACAATTCACCATCTCTGTGAAAGGCAAATTAATGCCTTTCTTGTAGTGAGGGGCCCAAAACACAGTATTCAAACTTGATGTCCAAGAGTAATGTTTTTCATGAAAATGGGGTCTGAATACGAAATTAGTATAATGAGACTCTACGTAACAAGTATTCCCAGGTCGGTAACATTCCTACCTGTTTTGAAGAATGCCTCTGTTCAATAGCTCATTGGTCTTTGCATTAAACCAAATAAGATAATAAGATGATACTCTTTGGTTTCTAAATAATTTTTCATGTTTTGTTATGTCTTTTTTTTTGGCAACTGCAGATTAAATGAAATTTTATCACAATTTTCTTTCAGAAATTCCTCATTAGTCACAGGAAATGGGTTCTGCATGCATCATTGCCTTAGGGAGGAATAAAGGAAGCTTACCTTGTGTTAATAGTTAAAGAAAAAAAAAAAATTCTAATTTAATTGGCTATGAATAACTTGCCCTCACTTCTGTTTTTTCTTTTTTATTGTAGGTTTGGTAGTTTTGAAGGAGTTGAGAATTAGGATTTTATTTAGGTTTTTGGATAACCCCAGCAGAACACCAAATAGAACTGGACACGGACAAGACCATGAAGTTATGCCCATTTACCTACCTTTTGTATGCACAGCAATGTATTGATAATTCATTATTTTATCACTACTGTTTTCAATGATGGACATGATTTTTGCTAAACAGCCAACTAATTATAAGTCACTACTAGTTTTTAATGTCCTTAAGATGACTTTTTACTATACTGTTAGCCATAAAATTGAAATGGTCCTTCATTTCTTGAAACTTGCACTGTTCAAAGTTAGGCCTGTCTTCTAAAATGTCAGAACTATTAAATAGGCCTTCAAAATGGTCCGTGAATAAAAAGAAAAAAGGCCCAGCATTGTATTGTTCAGTCCCTGGAACAAATTTACCTAAGATTCTCTTTTAAATGGTGATTAATTTTCTCCAGGTGTAATTTTTTGTTGCCCTCTAGAATTTGTATCATAATAGAGTAGTAGGGTTTCACAATGAAACAATGGTGTAAATTTATTTAATAGTAAGATACTAATAGCCTAAGCAACTGAAAGGAAATTACAATGTCCTGATAGAGTTGCTGCTAGTGATAGAGATCCTTCTTGCAGTGGGTGCCTTGATGGAGGGATAATTACAGCTTTGGGTCTACCAGAGGGATTTCTGATTGTCCTGGAGGAAAGCAGAAGAAAGCTGGTACATGGCAAGTATACTTTTAGGCACTAACTACAAGGAGGTGGAGCTGAGGAAGGAGGTGTCTTCTTCAAATAGATGGTTAAAACAAATAGTGTGTTGGAATAATATGTGAAATTCATAGGGACTTAGGACACAAATCCAAGAGTATCTGGAATTCTGTCTTTATAGTTTCAGGTTATGTTATGTGTGTGTGTATCCCTGAAAGTTTATATAAAATGTCAGTTTTACAGACTGCAGACTCAAACCACTGCCCATTGGTAGTGTTCTCAGTGAGAACTCAAATGCTACAAAATACTGTGTGCTACTGAAGAGCAGAAGAGCTTAGCAAATGACTTTGCAATAGGAACAGTTCTCTGTGTGAAATTGTTTAGGTAATAAAAAAATTTGCCTTGTGCTGCTGAGGAGTTTCATATCTGTTCTACACTGTCTCTCCCGGACCTTTCTTCTCTGCTAAGCCTTAATAAAGGAAAGCTTGTCTTGTCATGAAATCTGACTGAACATTACGTTTTAACACTGGACATGTAAATAAAGCTACTATGAGCATCTCTGCATTCTGCTCTGCATCCTCTGTCTATTCTTAACCAATCTGTAGGGCTCCAAAGGTAGAGTTACAGACATCTTCTAAAACAAACTTTCCATTATGAAGAAAGAAATTTTTCTTACCCGTTCTTGTAACTGAAACACAGCATAATAATACAAGTGCAATGGAACAAGCTGAGTAGACAGTATAGTCATCAAAATTTCTCTTCACTGTCCGGTGGTATAAATGAACCAGCCATCAGAGGCCTGCTGACCAAAGATTCAGTTTCTAATCTGCAGTTCATCTGTTTTGTCTGCCAGTTATGATACTTGATGCAGTTCACTCTGCAGAGAATATTTCATGAAGGCTTATCATCCAACTTGAATGAACAGATAGAAGATAGGATGTATTTATTCCACAGTGTTCCTAATCTTTGTTAAGTTTAAATAAACTCGGGCTGTGAATATATGCTTTGAAGATGATAATATAAAGGACAAGAGACTTTGACTTAGAAAATTATGTAACAGGGGAATTAATTTCAGATAATCTTGTCTTTGTAAATACATAAAGTATTCCACGTGCCTGTATGAGATTAGTTTTTATTAAACGGCTGAATATTTTTTTATTAGAAATGGTGAAAGATTTCCAGCAGCATGTGGGGTCTGCCCAGGCAAATGTCCAAACTAGATGCAAAACAAGCATATAAAATAAAAACTCCATATATTTTGTAGCAAATTTGTACAGATAAATTTTCTGCTTCTTAAGAACTGAAAGAAGGAACAGACAGACTTTGATGTTGTATTTTCTTGTATGAATTAAAGTATTTTTGTACTAATATCTAAGTCTTTTTTAAAGATTATAGTGCTTTGGTAGTTTGCTTTGTAAAAAAAAAAATTAATGGATACTTCATACATTTGATATTTTGTGACTGAACTGTCTAGTAAGTTTTGTTTCATATGGATTCCTCACTGTGTCTGAGGCCACACTGATGTAGTGGGGTTGTGTGGGTTCAAAGAGGTGGACTGACAAAAAATCCAAAACCCAAACACCAAAAACTCTCAAAAATGTAGACAGTTAAAAATCCAACTTCTCTTTTTATCTCCTTTCCGATGACTCCTTTTCCCCCTGCTCTGATAGCCAAAAGTGGGAAATGTCTGAAGTAGCATACCTGATTGCTACGTTATAACTTGTTGTTATAACTTGTTATAAGTTGCACTTTGTGCTTTGTGCTCATATTCATTGAAATGAAATGAAAATGAAATGAAATGAAAAAATGAAATGAAATGAAAAAAATCAATCGGAGTGCTGCACGTTCTCAGTTAAAGTTATCAGAGACATGCTTATACTTAACTGGCTAGTGGTGTGTTGGGAACTAAGATTTGTTTGTTTGTTTGTTTATTTGTGTGCTGTTTTTGTGGGAAGTTGGTACAAGGGGTTAGGCTAAAATATGTTTTTTTAATTACTTTCACTTGTAGCAGGAATGTTTCAATATTTTCATTAAAACTGGTACTTTTTCTGCAGCTTCTGGAAAAACATAAGAATACAGAAAGTATGGTAGAGCTGCTTGAACTGTACCAAATGGAAGATGAAGCCTACAGCAGTCTTGCAGAAGCGACCACGGAGCTCTACCAGTACCTACTGCAACCATTCCGAGATATGAGGGAACTTGCAATGCTTCGAAGACAGCAGATAAAGGTAGGGTAAAGGTAACTGACCTTATTAATTGGGATATTCTGCTTTTTAGGTCCTATTTACTGGTTCTATTGTGTAGTATATCAAGTGATATTTTTTCCACTACATGTTAACCGTATTTTTCTGGGCTCTTCACTCAGATGAGTGCTTTTGAAGAGTGAGAATGTCTGACATACATGGCTAACCACCAACTGTTTATCTTGCTGTCTTACCCATCAAATGCATGGTTGAATTAAATAGGTCAAACTTAAAATTTTGTGATTACTGGGAATATTGACTAATACACAAAATACAGACATGAAGTATTTATACTGTTGTTAATTCTAGAAGATTGCATGGGCAGTTACTTTTAATTTCAGTTTTCAGAGATAGTCTGGTGAACTGTGGGAAGTCAGAAGCCCTTTATCTGATGTTGCAAAAGACTTAAGCACATGGAACCCCTATTAAAGCGTATAATTTCTTGTAACGCTTGAATGGTATATTTTCCTCAGACCTAAAAAAGTGTAGCCATCTAAAGAATACTGCATTTTAGTAAATCTGTTCTAGAGTGAGTATGTTTGTTTTATATGAAAGTAATTCTAATGTTGAATACTTAGCCAAAATTAACAAATGTTATCTTTATTGCATCTCAGTTTGTTAAAATCGTTAGTTCCTATGCAGATTGTTAAGATTGCAGCCTTCTGAATCTAAGGTAAAGTTTCATTTCATTTAATCTGTATTGTAAATGTCATTTTATGTCAGCTTGACAGCTTGTTCAATTATCCAACATTATTTTTACTGGTTTCAACTTAAAAATGGTGTTTCTCTCTGGTTTTGAGCAAGAATGAAGGAGGTAGGCAAAAGAATGTACGGTGTTCTAGTTTTATTTTGACATATTGCTGTATGCCTAAAGTAATTTTTCAGAAAGCTCAGCAATCTGAAATGAACTCAATTTTATAATGTGATGATATTTTAACTAAAAGTGCTTTTTTTTCTCTTGAGTGGTAAATGTTCTCACACAGAGAATTGGCATGAATATTTTTTTCAGATGTATTATACAATTGAAGGCTAGAAACACTATTAGTTTTCTTCAAAGCGTGGTGAAATAATTCCCATTTTATTTGAATTTGTAGCAGATAAAAAGATGTTTTTTCTGTTCTTTTGTTAAATAAGAGATGGTAAATATTACAAGGAGTAGGAAATGTGATTAAGAGTTGTGTTTTGGTTTGCTTTTCTTCTTTAAATCTCAGTAATCTCTTGAATTCCAGTCTTAAAATACGTAATTTCATGTTCTTCCTGAAAGAGTAATGTTGGTAAACTTCAGAGGCGTTCTGTGATTGATTATTTTAGTTGTACATAGTTTCATCTAATGTACATTATGGTCTCTTCCTAACCTGGCAATTTTTGAGCTAAAAAACTTGGTCATCTGTATTATGTGGTAGAGAAAGATGCTATCTCTTGGTTTTTCTTTCATCGTTTGAGAGAAAGCAGTGCTTGTATCTATGATGACAAAACATATATTATACTGGGCAGCTAGGGTTGAGGAAATGTGTTATAAATAGAACTTGTGCATGAAATGGTTTGTATTAATTCACTGCATATGTTTTTCTGGTAGGCTTTAACATTTTAGACCTTTTCTGTATTAGGTATCTGGTTTTGGTTTGTGGGGAACTTGGTTTGGTTTGATTTTGTTTTTTGGTTTTTCTAAGAATTTGGAAGCTTTTAACAAGTAATTTAATTGGTTTAATTTTGTCAGTTTTCACAGTGAGTTTAGGAGGAAGTTAATTTCATCACCTGTAATCTTTGGGAAGAGTGTTTTTGTGTTTTCTCCCCTTTGAGCAAGACATAAAAATTGGAATATATATCATCTGGTGTTCAATTTCTGCTGTTCCTATGAAATTTTAAGGAAAAGACAAGCCCACAGGAGACAAGGGAGAAACAAACACTAAGTTCCAGCTGATCCATGGAGGCTTATTATAGGAGGACATCTGTATTGTATCCAGATTCCTTTGGAAAAAACCCCAGCAAACAACAAACCACAAACAAAACAACCTAGAATGAAAGTTCATAACAAAGTTAAAACATGTGGAAGCTTGGAAATGTGCATTACTGGTGTCCATTGCAGACATGATAGAGTCTTGTTTGGTTTTATATTTTAACTTGATTGTATGCTATTTTTTGAGGTGTATTTTGCCTGATTTACTGTAAGGGATGGAACACTTAGATGTGTGAGGAGTCTGTGCTGTTTTGTGAAGTACTTAAATATTTATGGATTTGAAAAACATAATGTAAAAGGTATAAAATCATGAAAGGAGAAAAGGGTGTGTTATTTTGAAATTAAATGTCATGCAGGAAAATAACTTCTGATGATATTTCGACTTAATTATGGACTAGGCATCTGACCCTAAAACAATGTGTTCAGCATTGATATGCTTTTCTTTTTTTGGGCTTCCAGCATCAGAAACCTAGTTTTGTTTATATAAATGCTTCTTATTTGTAAGTGCTATTCAAATCCATGGGGACTTCCCTCCAAGCATGTCAAAATGCTTACCAGATACCATGCATTCTTGAAAGACCTGAACACTGCAAGCACAGCTGTGTTTTGTACTTAAATCTTCATGATATGGGAACAGCCCTGCTCACCCCAAGGCCTTTATAAGGCATATAGAAATAAAAGCCAACTTGTAATGAATGCTATCTGAAACTGAGAAATGCCTATCAAAGATGCAAGTCTACTCATTTCAAGGTTAAAATATAAGACACGCTTAGCAGACGTAGTTTGCATTTAGTATGACTGTATTTTGTAAGGTAAATGTGAAAAGTTTCATAAGCCAGCCAAAGAGTCTGTATGTTCACTGTATGCTGGAGAAGACATAAAAAAGGAGTTGGAGACAGTGTTATAATTTATAGATACATAAAAGCTGGGCTAATTTTGTATAGGCATTTTCTGATCTAATTATGGACTGTTGCTGGTTTTTGTGTAAAGACATTCAACTGGTGAGTTTTAGCATGTTAATTTCACTATATGGGTTACTGCACCTTTACTTCTGATTTCAGACGCTCTCATGTTATACAGGCACCAGGCAAGGGAAGCTTGGTATTCAAATGCTGTGTTACATGTTTTGGGCAATCTGTATATTCTTCCAAGAACTGGGAAGACAGCTATAAATGTAAAACCACAGGATAAACAATGTTTATAAATTGTTTTATCTAGCATTAATGTTGAATTCTAAATGGATTTTAAGATACTCTCTTTGCTAAGAATCAGACTTCTTAGGAACTAAGAAAAGCTGTTATATTTTTGATTCTAAAAATGTTTTCACATTTATGCCCACAAAGTTTTCATTAATCAAAATAAATAATTTCTCTGTGAAATTTTGGTAATTTTTTAATGTGAAGAACACATGTTGCCGTAGCAGAAAAATGGGAAGTAGTAGGCAGCAATAGCTGGACATAAAAAGGCAAAGTGGTTCTGAAGTTTGGAAGAATCAGAGTAAATATCTGTGGTCTGGGGCCCTTGATTTCAGAAAGTTAAATCTAAACTTTGTGAGATCCTCTATATATACAGTGCTGTGTTCTTCTGAAAGTATGGAAGGGAAGGACTAGTTAGTGATTGATACTTGGCTGTAGAACTTACAGGTTACTGGGATCAAGCTTGAAGTCCTTTAAGACTAAGATGTGAAGGATTGTTTGATACAGGATATCCAATCTGGTTATTTAGGAAAAAAAAAAAAAAAAGTATTTCAGAAGAGTAACTTAATGGGCAAAGCCCCAAAGCCTTTTATATCTGTACAGTTGTGTTCATCAGTCTTGACAAAGAAACTACCTTGCTACTTAGAATTTTTATGGCCTTTTAATTGTGGACAATGCTTCACAGGCATGATGAATAGGCACCGAGTTTGAGCAAAGGCTTAGTGAAATCAGTGGGAGGCCTTCTTTTTTCACGCTTGAGGGTTTTTTTAATGTCCTTGGTATTGGACAAAGATAAAATGTAACAAATTGTTTCACAACCTACATTAAGATGCCAGCAAAACTTCAAAACAAGCATTCTGGAAGGTCAGAGCTGGACTGGATTTGCTTAACGGCAAAGTGATAGTATCTTGTTATGGATGAAAGCCTGGAGAATGTGGGGAGATTTTAAGGACTTTAAATACGTTAATACTGAGATCTGGCCCGGGAAATTAGAGATTAGAGCAACATATGCATTGATAATTCATCACCTCCTGTTTTCAAAAATTTTAGAATCTTTTATTAGTCTGCTTTGCTTCCCCTTCAAGCTCCTTTACGCAGATTCTGGTATAGTAAAAAAATACAACTCTAGCTGAACTCTATGTGGATTTATTTGTTAGTTTACATGTTGGTGAATTTGTTAGTTCACATGATGGTGAATTGCACTAGTGAACCTTATAACTGATTTAACTTTGATTTATGCAAAATTAAATACTTAGAAATTAATTACATTATATTAAACATTTAAAATTTTGGTTAAAAATGGCTTTCACAATGTATGAAACGAATTCAAGGGAGAGGAAATTCAGTGACGAGAATAGCTAGCAAAACTGAGAGAGTTACTTAAAAAATATTTATGGAATATCTTAAAAGAAAAGTCACGATCACCTAAAGAAGTTTTGGGGAAGGGAGTGCATTATGAGTACTACAAACTCTTAATTTGGAGTGTTGCTCCTATACATCAAACAGATAAATTTTGTATTACTAAATCCACATTTTTATCATTGGCTCTTGCACTACTTATGTCTTGGTTAGCTGGTTTTTGAACTGTGCATTTTTTTTTAAGCCTCATAAGTATTTTATAGTGCATCATGGTCTTCAAGTGAAGAACATGAAAACAAAGCTACAGAAAATTTTTTTGCATGATGGTCAGCTCAATTTCATTCCTGGACTTTTGTGAACCACAGCTTCCAGTAGTTAGATTAGTGTCTTATTGACAACAAGTTGTTGAAATGTGTCTTGTAAAGAACTCATAAGGTAGTACTTGGTGGAGAAACCATAAGACTTCAAAGAATTTTTAACTTTTTTGTCTCTTTGTAGCTGAAAGTGTGTCCTCACATATCATAATACTTAAAGTTGGCTTTTGAAAAATCTGTAGAGTGGGGAAGAAGTCTAAGTTTATGTGAAATGGTCAGAAACTCTGTGGGAAATACTGCTTTCTTGTTTGACAATCTGATATAATATAGTGAATTATGCCGTGACTGTCTTCATAGTCTGATTCAGAAGGGTTGTATGTCAGTCTAAATTTACAGTCTGAGCTATAAATCCTCTAGACTATTGTGTGAACGCAGAGCAGAACTGCTAACTTAAATGAGGAGTTTATGGACTTTCTCAAAAAAAAAATCTTCCAAAGAGGCATCTGATAGAAAGCGGGCTGGTACTCTGAATGATTTAAAGAAACTTAGTTCCTGGTAAGAGGTAGCTGACTACAAAGCTGTGGCGTGTATCTGATTGCTTAAATCTGCCTGTCTGCAAAATGAGTAGAGTACAAAACTGTGCTGGGTGTTCAGCTATAAAACTGATTAATAAGACTTGTAGGAAAATATTATGTTTGAAAGCTGAAGTGTTTATTGTTTTGTTTTTTAAAAAGCTGCCTTACAAAATGCTGGGCTGGATAACCAAATGGTGTGTGAAATTTAAATAAATAAAATGTAATGTATGTGCAGAAGGTTGATGACCACCTCCAAAAGCATATATGCACATTCATATGCACTTAATTAACTAAATACTGCTCTCAAGGAAAAAAGTGTAAGGGTTATCTTGAGAAGTTTGCTGAAAATAGCTTGCTATTCAGCATTTTGAAAGGGGAACTAGAAAGATTTTGAATGACTCGGAGATAAAAAAGCCAAGCTCAAAATAGAAGTCATCACACTTTACTATACATCTATGGTTTGCTTCCATCTTGAATGTCGCAGTTTTAGTTTCTTCCTCTCAAAAATATATCATATTATCAGAATAGATAGAGTATGGAAAGCAAGGATATTTCCCTACAAAAATTCTCTATGCAAGACCACAGTAAAAGAATTGGATTGCCTTAGTTGGGAAAGCGTGTGATTCATTTAAGATAAGAAAGATCTATAAATCATGACTGTTAAGGGATAGAAAATACAGAAAATAGGGGTAACTAAATGAACCCGTGGTGCTTTAAAATAGCCTACAAATAAAGGAAAAACAAACTCTTTGTACACCTTACATGCTCTGTGGCAATAGTTTCCACAGTTTAACTATGGACACCAAGTAGTATGTGTTCAGAAAGAGACAGTTATCAGTGGCTATTAATGATTCAGATTAGCTATCAGCCATCAGCTCAGGAAGCCTCTAAGCTATTTAATAACAGAAATTGGGATTTATCAATGTATCCATACCTTGTCTTCATTTTTTTTCCCTGAAGTGCTTGTAATGGAGGAAATGGTGCAGAAAAATGCAGAATCAGTGTGTCCATTCAAAAAGGCATCCTGATGGAACTTTGAAAGACTGTTAAACATGCAGAAAATTCTAAATTGTGTTTGCCTGAGGCCTGGAGTTAAGGAGGGTGAAACCTAGAAATGTATGATTTTTTTCTTTTGCAGTGTTCAAAATAGGGAAGGAGAAAAAGGCAGAAACTTTGATGTGATGTAATTCAGGCTGTAGAGGTTAAGGAAAGGGACTGAAGGCCTTCAGAGGTTGAAAAACTCGATGAGAGTCTACATTTTGGAAAAACATTTTTATCCTAAATCTCTAAATGGTTTGAAATCTAGTACCTTATGGTACCTTTTTTTTCCAGTAGTGCTTTGGAAAAAAGGAAAAAGGAGTTTTTTGTAAGCATATTTGTCGTCATATTTTCTAACTTTATACTGAAACATGTAGGGCTTTATTTGCCAGTTGTTACAGTTATTTTCAGTATCCAAGTTCATGACTATTTATATGTGTTGTATCTAAGTTCCTGTCTAATACTTGTGTAATTTTTTTTCTTTTTTCAGTATTTCTGTATATAAAAACTCTCAACTGTATTTTGATGAACTCTTGATACATATAGATGTGCTTAACATTTTGCCTATTGTATATATTAAGGATTTTTAACTGAAGATATAAAAATCTATCCAGGCATTTTCATGCACAGACAGAATCTAGAATGTCTGGAAACAGTCAAGCCCACTTGCCTTAGCCTTTGAGTTAACTTGGTTTAAGGAACATTTTTGGATAACTAGTAGAATATCTCTTCGTAAAAGTACATATTTTTTTAAATCTTTCTTTTTGAAGGTGAACTCTCTTTTAGTCTAGGGCTCAGTCAGTGAAGCTGAAATGTAAATATAGGTTTTATGATACACAGATGGATAAATAAGGAAGGCATAATGCAGGGTGCATAGTTTAGCTTTAATTCTGTCAATTGCCAATATAAAATACTGTAATTTTAGTGTTTTTAATGCTCCTTTACATAAGTTCTTATGTCTCTGGGGGAAAAAAGCAGTTAAATAAATCCAGTCTTTCCTCTTACTCTTGCCATAACCTAAATCTTCTATGATTTTTCATGTCTGACTATTTCTTAATTTTTTAGCATTCTCCATAGTTCTGGAAAAAACACTCACCTCTGTGTTTCACAGTACAATGACATTATTATTCAGTCTTCTTTCTGTGTGTCCTAATACCTTGTTTTATTTTTGTTTGTTGTGTCCTTTGCAGTCTTGACTGAACTGTGTATATTGTTCTCCTGTGTCTTAAGATAATCAAAACTCCAGTAGTTTTTATTGTTAGTCCCAGGTGCCAGATACTTTAAGGAGTCTGAACCATCCAATCTAAATCAGTTTTTATGTATTAACATCAAAGTCCATGTCAGTATTCCTTAGGATAAAACTAGTACAATTGTGAAGCCCTTTTTAAAGCTGAGTGTGTTCACTTAATATATTTAGGAATGTGTGTATGAAATTATAGCATTTTGGGAAATAGTGCTGAGTTTGTGTTGCCAGCTGGGAGCACACTTACATTAAAAATCTTAATTAAGACTAAACTTGAAAAGTCCCTGACTAGATGATGAAGCTGAAATGCATGCTTTGTGGCTACTATGTCTAGTAGGCTGTGGTTGGAATTGGTTGTTCAACAAGTGTCTGGAAGGAAGACAGCTGAGCCTTGGAACTGAAACATGCTTTTATATATAAAGCCATTTCCATTTTGTGTTTTGCTGCTGTCATCTACAGTGCTCACTCAACTTACTTTTTTTTTCTGTTCTTATAATTAACTGATCTGCTGTTACATCACACATTTTTTTTCCTTTTCTGCCTATTACAAGGCCATCTAGGAGAAGGATAACAAAGGGAGCTGGAGACATGTCACTGCCTACGCTATTATTTGGCTTGGGCCAAGTCTTATTTCTGTCAGTCTTGTCCATTCTCCAGAAAGAACATAAAAAGTATTAAAGACCTTCACTTAGGAGATGTATACTATACGTGTATCCTGTAGTTTCAGGCCTGTTTCTTATATATTCTCACAATAAGCTTACTTTATTCTTCAAAACTCAATGATGATTTGCAAACCATTCCAGAGAACAGTGTTTCCAGTAGAAGGGTCTTGCCTCTGTTGCTTCATCCTCCTTTGCTTATGGGCTAATTTAGGAACCTTCTTTCAGTTTATTTTCTCTGAAGAATTTATTTGTTTTCCTTCAGAAACATACCAATACAGTGTAGCAATCTGTTCTTTTATGTTCTATTACTCTGAAGCAACAGCTGATTAAAATAGGTGTTTGTGTGATGCGTTAATGGCTTCTACTGTTTCTATCCCTTCTTGTGTGTTTAGCAACAACCACTTTTGTGAAAGCTGTCACAATTTTCTTAGTTTCAAAGCATAATTTGAAGTAAAGCTTGTAAAACATGAAAGTCTACAAAAGCAAGTTTCATCATCGGGGGGAAAAGGGTCATGGCAGATTTTACCATGAAGCTTGGATTCCTCTCAAAGGGAATATAGGGGTATTAAAGGAAGACTAGCTGGAATGTTTTTTCAAGCAAGTGATGAGTAGAAGAGAAACTTGATTTGACTGTGTGACCTAGTTGTGAGATGAGAGGATTTTCTGTTAGACCAGGCTATCTCCAAAACTTTGAGTTCAAATGAGGAATTTCAGACCAAAAGCTCACTTTGAGAAAATGTTAGGTAACTGAAAAGCCTTTTAGGTTAGGAAAAGACTTCAACTATGTTAGAGTATCTTAATTTTTAACTAAAAGTTTTATTGAATCAAAAGTAGGTACCTAGGTTTACGAGAAGTGTCACTAGATCACAGCACTTTTTAGTTATTCTTTCCTCACTCTGTCCATTTCAATTCTTTGCTGCCTTCTTTTAGTTATATCTAGCATGGGCAATAGTAATTTAAGAACTATTTCTGTTTAGTCTCTGAAATTACCTCTGCTCTTTTATGAACTATAAAAACTGAAGATGCTTGCATCATAAAGGTGAGCAAAATAAAGTATAAACAGGTTATGCATACATTGCAAACAATAGTGGAATGCAGAAGCACATAAGAGCTTCCTTAATTCCATAATGGGAGTTATTCTCTTACATCAAGGTGATTAATTATTGAAGAGAATATAGAAAACAAAGTCTTCAAAACTCATGAGCCTGTTCATGTTACTATTTAATGATCCACTTGTTATTCCCTTTACTCTTTTAAATTCTTAGCTAGGATAAATTGAGGAATGGTCACTTCTGTGATGGTGTTTGTAGGTGGGGAGGAAACCTGCCTTTTCATAAGCTGCAACCTCCAGAGGCATGTTCCTTATCTTGGCTTAAACCCTGACTTTTCCCCCCACTACAGCTGTGGTCTTCACTTAAACTACTTTTTTTTTTCCCATGGGCTTACTTCCTAGTTCCTGTGATAGCATATACTGTAAATAATTTCTGTCTTTTATATAAATGTACCCCAATAGTATTATTTAAATTAAATATTATGATTTAATATATATTTGTATAAATTTGCTGTAGTGGCACTTTGCTAGACTGGGATATAATGTCACATAGCCATCTGGCAAGGGGGACCATAAATATTTTACCCCTGTGTCTCAGTTGTTCATCTCTCTTTTTCTCTGGAGATGGTCTGTCCTGCCCTGAAAGGAGGACAAGCATAAATTTAATTAATGACTAGTAGATTATAATAAGTGTCTAGATAGGTTGCATTTGAGAACTGGTAATTCTTCTCTCAAGTGGTTGGTGCTGGTCAGTATTTGCACTCACAGTATGGCCATCTCTTTTGAACATGTTTTCCCAGAGTGTGCAAGGTGGAAGGCCAGAAGTGGCTTTTTGATGCCTCTGTCTTGTAGTTTGTCATAATTACTTGGTTTTGATTAAAAAGAATGACTGTGATTACCTTTGGAAAGGTTGCTGTCAGTATTTTCTTTTACACTGTGTTTTTTTTAGAGTTTTGGCTTTTTTTTTAGTTATTTTTCTTTTTTGAAGGAAAAATTGAGTCAGGTGGAATGGACTGGCTGGATGAGATTGCTTTTCCCACAGGGATCACTGGAACACATTCAGGTAAATGTAGTGGCTTTCAAAGGCCACAGGGCATGTATGTCAGGCAAACCCAGCCAAGCAAGCTTGGGCAGGAACATCACAAGCCTCCAGTGAGAAGCAGGGAGTAGCAGACGACTAGACCTGAGGGGCCAGAGAATACTCTCAGAGTTTGCTGCCACTCCGAAAGTCATTGTCCTAAGAGAAACACAGGTGGAAACTGTCTTCAAGTAGGCAGTGGTTACCATTTGAGATAACAGCTGGAGGGAAACCCCTCCAAAACAGAAGACAGCTCTGACCAGCCCCTCCTCTTATTAGGTCTGGAAAGAAGATTCTCGGAAGAAAGTGAGAAAAAACCCTGTTTATTCACACACAATATACATGCAAACACAGCAAAGACAATAAAAAAAAACAAATGAGGATAATAAATCAGATAATAAATCCTCAAAAAGGGAAAACCTCAGTAGAAAAGTCCCAGAGAGAGTCCGTCCGTCTGGTAGCTTCCTGAGGGCTCCAGCCCAGGCTGCATCAGACCTCCCTAGGCCTGGATGGGGGGAGAACAATGTCCTTCTGAGGTTGATCCACTCCTCAGTTCCAGGTGATGGCACAGGTCCAAAGAAATGAAGAAAAAGGCACACAAAAAAAAACTGGCCAAAAGGGCAGGGGAAGGGAAAAAAAACAAAGGGAAAGAAAAAAACCTCTAACCTCTCCTTCTCTCCACTGTGCCGACTTTGCACACCGCAGCTGGGAAGAAGAAAAATCCTGGGGGAGTCACCTTATTTTATGTACAGTCTGTTGGGAGGAACTCCATTGTCCTCCGGGCAGGAATATAGCCCCATACTGAAAAACGTCTGCTGATGATAGGAATACATGACAATGGTGATATGATACTGTCACCCCAGGACAGCAGTGTGGACTGTATCCATAGAATACCATTCTGGAGTCTCCTTCTAACAAAATTAGATCTTTCCCAAAATTAGATACTCTCTTTCATGTATCCAAAGAGTAACAAAGATCTCTGTGACTGAGATTGTTACTCCAGCTGAAAACTTGGTGCTTCTGAGTATGTGCAGCTCTTGCTTATTCTTGAACTTTCTTGTTTGGAAATTGTCACCATGAACCTCAGTTCTCTCAGGCTGGTGTAGCTGTGAAGAGGTTGTGGCTGTGGTACTCTGTTGCAGCTTCAGAAGTGAAGGGAACAAGTTTTTCAGGTTAAGATTCACCCTTAGCTCCTAGACATTTACCTTTATTAAAAAAAGCAGCTGGTATTTTTCAAAGACTGTTTCCCACTGGTACCTAGATGCTGTCTTTACCTGTAGATTGGATGCTCTCTTTATAACAATGAGAGCCTCCTTCCCTGTCATGGTTTAACCCTGACCATCAACTAAGCCCCACACAGCTGCTTGCTCGCTCCACCTCAGTGGGGTGTGACAAAGAGAATCAGAAGAGTGAAAAAACTGAGAAAACCCTTGAGTTGAGACAAAGACAGCTTAATAGGCAAAACAAAAACTGTGCACATGAAACAAAGCAAAACGAGGAGTTCATTCGCTGAATGCCATGGACAGTCAGGTGTTCAACCAAGTCCAGGAGAGCAGGGTAACGGTGACTTCTAAAGACAAACACCATCACTCTGAACATTTGTCACTTCCCCCAGCTTTATTACTGATAACAGTGCTTTATGCTATGGAGTGTCTCTCTGGCCAGTTGAGGTCAGCTGTCCCAGCTGTGTCCCTTTCCAACTTCTTGTGAACCCCCGGTCTTCTTGCTGGTGGAGTGGGTTGAGAAGCAGAAAAGACCTTGACTCTGTGTCAGCACTGCTTAGCAGTAGCTAAAATATCCCTGTATTACTAAGACTGTTTGGAGTACAATTCCAAAACAGAGCCCTGTACCAGCTAATGTGAACAAAATTAACCCAGCCACCCAGCATATTCATCCTCCATTATTTCATGGCTTCAGAGCCAGAAAGTTTGTGTGTGTGTCCCTTATCCAAGCAGCAGAATGCAAAGTCCAGATATGAACATTAGCTGTACCATTCGGTTTTTTAAGACACTTAAGAACTGTTTTCATCTATTCATGTTCATGCTCACTGATTCTAAGAGTTTGACTGTCTAGCAAGATGTGTAAGTGTGTGCTAAGCATGAGGGCAAGTCACCTTAAGCAGCATAAGGGAAATGCTTCTATCCTTCTTATCTTTCTGGGGCTCCTTTCAGACATCTGTTAATCATGCCACTGATCCTG
This sequence comes from Climacteris rufus, assembly GCA_013398175.1. Classification (NCBI taxonomy): domain Eukaryota; kingdom Metazoa; phylum Chordata; class Aves; order Passeriformes; family Climacteridae; genus Climacteris; species Climacteris rufus. Next base: position 190,625 of record VZRZ01000388.1, read on the forward strand.
CAGCCTTAAGGCAAGTTGTTGATCTGTTCTTGTTCATGCAATTGCTAAAGCCAAGTCTTCTTGGGTTTTCTGTGTGTTGCTATATGAGTACCTTTAGAGTGAATTATGGTTTGGATGGCATACTTGTGGATAATGAAAAGATGCTTCCCTTTTTTGTTCCTTATAAATGCTTGCCCTAGGGAACAAAGATACAGTTGTATTATGCAATCATAAAACTCTTTAGCTTGTACCATGTGTGAACAAAGTTTTGGCAGACAAAACTTTATGAAAAAATGCTACTTTGAGGCTTCTTACTCTCCTAGGATTCATGCCTAATAAGAATGTTACTCACCTTACTCAGTGATCCTGTGTCAATTCAGTGTCAAGTTACCTTATCTCTACCAAGGAGAAGAAAAGGAAGACTTCTAACTGTTGGTTTTTATCCAGCTTCACAAATGAATTTGCTGTTTCAGAGTTCTGTGTGAATGGAAATCATTAATTTGACCAGCCATTATTCACTGGTGTGTATATATATCTACAGTTTGACATTTATTTGGAAACCTGTCTGTCCACTTGTAAGTGTTGTCTGTGGTAAACGTGGTACATACATGCTCCATGAAATGCCATGTTACAGCCTGTCTTGTAAAAGCATTAGTCACTTACCACTTGTGTACATTATACTTAATCTGTTGCCTTTCTAAGGATTTTGGAAATGTATAAGAAGTAGATTAAAATAACTTAATAAACTAAATGTTTTTCAAGAAATGAGGAAGTACTTAGAAGGCATCTGTATATTTTTACTTGTAAAAATCATTCCTCTAAGGGATGGACAAGTGGATATGCAGAGGTAGGTCACTTAAAAACCCTTCATTTGCAATTGAACTATAGAGTAGAATGGCTCCTTTAGACCAAGTTGAGGCTTTGTGAAATCACGTTTAATATTTGAGGCATTAGAACTTCAAGTTGAAATATTTGGTGACATATAATGTTAGGAGGTTTTGGTTTTAAGAGGTTTTGTCTGTACTAGCGAGGTGTCTTCTTGACTGATAGAAATGAAAAATATTCAAAACTAACACTTCAGTATTGCATGAGCAGGCTTAAATTTTTAACTAAGATATAAGATATGTAGTCTGTTGTTGTAGTATGACAATTGTAAATGTAAATGTACGCGTAAATGTAAAATGACAAATGTAAATGTAAAAATTCTCAGATTTGGGAGAGAAAGCTATGTTTATATAAATTTTAAAATGAACTCCAAATGTTTTTCTGGCTTCAGGCAGTTGTTACCTCAAAATAAAATTGCCTTGATCTGGGCAGTGAAAGGATATTTGAGCTCGCAGGCACTAGGAAAATATGTTTTTAAGAGTCATCTATAAGAAAGAAAAACTTGTAAAATGTCAATAATTACTTAGCACTACCCCAACGCAGCCAAGGCTTCCAGCTTCATTCTGATTGAAGAGTATTTATTCATTTCAGAATGAAATAGTCCAGGCTGGAAGAAAGCCTGGATGAAGCACACTTGTTGTCTGCAGGAACTAAGATACATGACAAAAAGATGTTGACAAATCAAACTTATATGTGAGATTTTTATACTTCCAGTAAGAACAGTTATGAAAGGTGGATGTACTTTTTCAAGAGAAGGGAGCATTTCCAAAGAGTTTTTTACTGTTCAGTAGAAGCTGTTGTGGTGATTTTATCTCCATTTTGGTTTATTTTCTTAGTCACCCTGAAACTGTTTGCTGTTGGTAGAATAGCTGCACTTAATTGTGTTTTTAATTATGCACTGATTTATTTTTAGATCTCAATAGAGAATGACTACCTGGGCCCCAGAAGAATTGAGAGTCTGCAAAAAGAAGATGCTGATTGGCAGAAGAAAGCCCACATGGCTGTGCTTTCTATTCAAGATCTTACTGTTAAGTATTTTGAAATAACAGCTAAAACACAAAAAGGTAATTATTTTCTGCCATCCTATCCATCACGTAAAAGATTAAATTACTCAATGTTTATCATTTTCTGCATTATACTGTGAGTTATTTATTTTTCTCATTGGTTCTTCATGAGGGAAATCCAGTTGTCATTGCCATTTGTTTTTTCTTCTGTGTCTGGTTCTATCTTTCACCAGTAGACCTTTTCAGAACATCATCAAAGATGAACAGAATAGAAATTTTATATAGAAGTTTCACAGTTGCTTTCTTAATGTGATTATATTAGCAGCACTATGTATTTGCAAAGGATTTAGGCAGTCCCTGATGGATTCTGTTTTCTATACTGGATATGGCAGACTCGCATAGTAAATGTTTATTGTCTTTCATTGATTTCCTTTTCCAGTCTTCCTTGCCTTTCGGTAATTTTTTTCATAGCTCTAAATGTTAAGCAGCAGCTTGGTGTGACTACTCAGTGAAAGCTGCTCTGTTGTTCAGAAGTCTTCATGGATATGGCACTGAATGCCGCTCCTTGGCATTTCTGTGCTTGAAGCATGCGACGGTTTTACTAAAAAATCAGTGCAGTAAAGTGAGGTCAAATGGCTTATTGTGTATATCTGTGCTCCCATCCTCATACCATCTTAACTTAAATAACAGTTAAATAGGGCAAACAGACTTTCTAGTTCCACTGACAAAGTCTATATCTTGCTGTTCTCCCCTGTCTGATTAGAGTTCCCTGTTTCTTTCTTTGCCTTGGTTATAATGATTGTGCAAACAATTAAATGAGCTGTAGGAGAAAACCTGTTTTGACTGATAGGTTTCCTGTCATCTCTGTACATACCTGCTACATCTGACTCAGAAGAAGCAGGCACTGCAACATTACTCTTTTCAGTGACAACCCAAGTTAAAGATTATATGAAACTTCACTTTATTTTGAAAGGGTGACTAAATTGCTTAAGGCATGTTGGAATGAACTTAATTAGAGCAAATTCTGAATGTACTAATCAACTTTTCTCCTTTTCTAGTATGACAAAGACAGCAGATGAGATACTTTACTAGTTGATAAGGCATATTCACAAATCTTTGCTTGTTGTTTTGTTCACATTGTTTTTTATGCATTCAGGATTTGGAGGAAAACCAGTGGAAAGAGACATGTCTGAAGGCTATATACAGCCATAGACCTTTAGTATACAGGTTATTTGCCTGGGTTTTTTTTGTGTTTGGGGTTTTTCTTGGCCTCCTGCTGATCACAGGGTAGTCTTACATAACCAAATAGTAACAGATTGCGGAGGAAAACATATGAGAAGATAAAGGTATTTCATATTACCTAAGAACAGTGTGTAATGGCACATGGTGACTAAATCCCACCCCTTTGATACCATATCTTTTGTGCCTTTTGCTTGGCAAAGCTGAGTGTACGGTATCATGTGATCTATATATTTACAATAGTGAAAATCTCACGTGTCAGCCTAGATGTTATCTGAGACTCAAGAATACTAAATCTGAATCAGGCAAGGGACTCCTGCATTTTGAGTTAAAAGATAGATGGTATTTAAATTTAATGTGGTGGTGTTACAGAATTACACTTCAGGTTAAGCTGAAGTTTTTGTTTTAAATTTTAATTCTTTTCACTCTTCAGATTTATATAATTTTTTGACTGCACTATTAATGTTACTATGGTAAGCTGAAGACTTCAGTAGCTGATAACTAGCTGATAACTACAGAAATTAGGAAAATTTGGATGCAGGTTAAGACCAAATGGTTGCATTAATGGGTTTTTTGTTAAGTACAAATGTATGCATATTCTCTGCAGTAGGATTGCTAGTGATCTGAAGAGCAAACTAGTAAGATGCCTGCCTTTTTTTTGGCTTTCTGTAGCTGTGTATGATCGAATGCGAGCAGACCAGAAAAAATTTGGTAAGGCAGCATGGGCAGCAGCAGTGGAACGCATGGAAAAGCTTCAGTATGCAGTTTCTAAGGAGACTTTGCAGCTGATGCGTGCTAAAGAAATCTGTTTGGAGCAGAAGAAACATGCGCTGAAAGAGGAGGTAAGTTTTCATGCCAGTAAGTAGAAAATTCAAGCATGCATGCAGAAAGAAGCAATGTTAGACAAATGGTGTTGCAACATAGGTGTGGTGAGTTTTGTGCCACATGCGTATGTTTTCCATTCAGCTGTTCCTGTTAGTCAACCAGAAAGACAGTTGTTACCCTTAATGTTTACAGTTGTCCACTGAGATAAGAAAAATGAAGAGAAAGGATAGGACAGAAATCTGCTGCTATGTAATCTCCGCAGTTTAGCTCTCAAAGGCGTGACCATGTTTCCAGAATAGCTCTGACATTCCAGATGGAAGGTGTCTGACAATTAGTAAATATACGGATAACTGGATGGTTGTGTTTGCACCGTCTTTCTCTGTTTACCTTAATTATTAAAAGGGTCTTCCAGAGGGGGCTGTGCGAACTACAGTTTTTCTGAGGGAAGAGTTCATGCGTGAAAATGTGTTTAAATGCCTTAGCGGGAAAAAATCTGCATTTATTGGGTTTTATGATACTTCCTCAAAAGCAACAGTGCTATGAATTCTCTTTTAAACTTTGCTGTCATATGGATGTTCAGTGCTAAGAACTTCCTGTCATACTAATGTTAATGTGCATTCTAGCAATCAGATGATTGTTTTAAGAGAACTTTGCAAATGCTTCAGCAAAATTTGACTGCAAAATTGACTGATGGCTCTGTTATGGAAAGGTTATCCAGAGAACTCACGACTTCAGCACATCACAGGCTGGTAGGTCTGTAAGGCTGATAGACGATGTGTCTATTTTAGGAGCCTCTGTAGAAGACAGCTTGATCTGCAAGTAAGAGAGTACATGCAAGACCCAAAGCACAAAAATAGGTTTACTGCATTTCAGTGCTCTTTAGATTTAGAAAACCAGGAGTTGTCTGAAAACCTGAGTTCATAAAGCTATTGTCATCCTTAGGCAAGAGTTGATGAGGCAATCTGGCAGTACTAATTGGAAATACTGTATTGAATGTGTTCACTTATGTAGAGTGACCATACATCCATTTTCTGTCTCATAACACATCTTTTCTCCCAGTGGACACGTGATTTTTTGTTGTATGAAATCTCAGTCTAGTAAGGAAGTCATTATTTGTTTTGATATGTAAAAGTATTAGGGTCTGCAGAAGAAAAGGAAAGGTGCATTGTGGTATATATTGGGATAAAAGTGCTGAACTGTGGGTTTGGGACTTTTGGAGACAGAGAAATAAGGAACGTCTCATGGGCAGGGTGCTGTGGGATGGTGTATTAGAAAGTACTGAGAGCTCTGAGTCTGAACACAGTAACAGGGAGATATGAGGACCAAGCAGCTTCTGCTCTGAAACACAACTTTGGTTCTGAGAATGTGAAAGCCCTAAGTATACAGAATTGAATGTAACAAACGTGACTGGGAATCCCATCTTGGAGAAGAACAGTGGCAGTCTTACAAAGAAAATACATGTAGAACTGAAATACTTTCTCTTGCAAACCATTTAGCTACTATATTCTAGAAGATAAAACTAGGATATTTGTTTGAAAAGACTAAAATGCTCAAGAAACTAATATATCAGGATTTTAGCTGAGGAAGAAATAATAATTCAATACAAAGACCAGATCTGCCTATTTATAAGGACACTGTTATTGTTCAGCAGGTTGTCTGTAGATTTTTCAACATCTAATCTTGGAAAATAAATTTTTTGCAAGGGCATATTGTGGTAGGACAAGGGGGAATGGTTTTAAACAGAAAGTGGATAGGTTTAAATTACAGATTAGGAAGAAATTCTTTCCTTTGAGGGTGCAGCACTGGACCAGGTTGCTCAGAGAAGCTGTGGATCCACATCCCTAGAAGTGTTCCAGGTTGGTTTGGAATGGGGCACTAAGCAACCTGGTCTAGTGAAAGGTGTCCCTGCCTATGGTGGGGGGTTGGAACTAGACAGCTTTCAAGTTTCTTCCAAGCCAAACTGCTCTATGAGTTGATGAAGTTCTTTATTTGGTATGAATGCAGCAACAAAGACTGTAGAGATTTAATTACTTGCTTTCGTTAATGCAGGAAATTTGGCATTACAGGAAATTGAACTTGGGTCTCCTCAGTTTGGGTTTTTTGTTCAACTTCTGTGGTGTTTTAACCCCAGCCAGCAACCAAGACCCAGGTAGCTGTCACTTACACCCCCCACAAGCAGGATCAGGTTGAGAATCAGAAGGGTTAAAAACCAGAAAACTCAACAGTTGAGATAAAAGCAGTTTAATAGGGAAAGCAAAAGCCCCACAGATGAGCAAAGCAAAACAAGGAATTAATTCACTGGTTCCTGTGGGCACGCAGGTGTTCAGCCGTCTCCAGGACAGCAGGGCCTCATCACATGTAGCAGTGACTTGGGAAGACAAACAATATCACTCCAGATGTTCCCCCTTTTTTCTTTTTCCCCCCACTTTATATACTGAGCATAATGTCACGTGGTCTGGAATATCACTTTAGTCAGTTGGGATCACCTCTCCTGGCCCTGTCTCTTCCCAGCCTCCCATGCACTCCCATCTTCCCTGCCAGAGTGGCAATATGAGAAGCAGGAAAGGCCTTGGCTCTGTGTAAGCCCGGCCCAGCAACAACAAAAACATCTCCCAGTTTTCAACGTGGTGTTCAGCATGAAGCCAAAACAGCCCCATGCCAGCCAGCATGAAGAAAATTAGCTGTGGTCCAGCCAAAACCAGCACAATGGCAGAATGTTTCCTGTACTATTCTCGTGTTAAATTGCTTTGTGTTTCTTTCGCTGTCTTGATCAACCTGAGAGCTACCAAGGATGCAGCAAATTAGTGATACAGATTAGGTAGAAACTCATAAGAATTGCTCTCAATTAAGAAGAGAACCAATTTTTAACAGAAAATGCTGAAATATGCCTGAAAGTGATGATACTGTTTTGAGTTATCACACATTATTATCTTACATAAAGTTTTAACTTAAACTGTTGAAATTCACAGTCCCCACTTTTCTTTTCAGTGAGGAGCTATTCTGTAGCTAGAATATCTGCCCATGAACAGTGCTAATTTCCCATTTCTGTTGCACCTGAAAGCTGAATATAACAGTGTGGTACCCTTAGAACAGGTAACCAGCAGCATCTGTATGCTATATGTAGGGCTAAGATACAATTGTCAGGTCCTTTATCAGGCAGACACCACTGCAGCTGAATGAAATACTCAGGTGCTATAACTTGGTAAGATGATACTTTTGAGATGGCCTGTGTATGTCTGTCTTTATTCAGTTTTTATACAGACTGTGGATTTAAATTTAGAAACATTTTTTTAAGGAAAAAAGTCTGAAGGTTTGAGTCAATTTTGCAGTTCACAGACAAAGGGAAGTTCTTAGGTGTGGTGAAGTTTGAATGATATGACCTTCATTTTAAAAGCAAACAAACAGCTCCCATATCTACCTCCTTCACCTCCAAACCTACCAAATTTTAGTTGCATTTTTGCAGTGAGGAAATCATTGAAATATGACAAAACCCTTGAAAAATGCCAATATCCTGCCTGAACAATGAACATTATCCTTCTTGTATGAAAAAAAATGGAGAGTTCAAGAGAACCAGTCCTTTTGTCTTGAAAAGTAACCTCTAATTCACTCCAAATATGCCATCACTATGCCATTTACTGTTCTGGTCACAATTAGTAACTTGAAATGGATGCAGAGTAATAAAATGGCATAACAAGACATTTTTGTGTAATACTATACTGTAACTTATGCATGACACAATGAGTGTAAGCTTTATGGTGTTCACTTAAGGACTTACTCAGCTTTTCAGACTAATAGTTGATATACAAAAGATGCATTCAGGAAGTAAACAATATAGAAAAAAAGAACTTAAAATTGGAGTTACAAGAATTGATTCACAGGTCTTCTGTCTAGCCATCTTATACGAAATTAAATATAGTATACAGAACTATTTGTGTTTCATTGACTGTGACATCTCTGCCAATAGATCATGATGCAGGTGCTTAAACCATACATGCCTTAAAAAAAAGCTGTAGGACAAATTTCTGGTTCAAGTCCAGTGATTCTGTTTTGTGTAAAAGGCAACAATGTGGCTTAGGTTGTGCTGCAAGCTGTAAAATGGGGCTGGTAAAGCATTTTAGGAAGGTATCACTGCACTGCCTGCTACGTTTCATCTTCCTAGATGTTTGCAGTGAACATTTTCCTGAAACAGGGTATTGAGTAAAATGGATCATTGGTTTAATTCAGTATGGATACCTTTCTAGTTTACTATAGTCATATTTAAATATGTGTCATAAATCAAACGCAGGGAACCCATTTGTGGCTGTTCATTACAGATTCAGTTTTGCAGCTTGAAGATACTACCATAATGAAAAAAAAAACCACTAGCAAATATTTTTAAAGTGTATAGTTAGCTAGGTTCTATGTTTTTGCTTGGTTGACATCCCTTTTTAATGATTGAATGACTGTAATATAAAACTGGATGTTTCATCTAAATGGTAAGGTAGACAGATCTCAAATCTCTGGTAAAATTTACCATTACTTTCTTCCATCTTCTGAGAGAAAGTATCAGATATACATGCTTTGAGCAGATAGAGAATTTGGATGTCTTTGGCATGCAGGCTGTAGACGTGCAGGAATTCCCTCTGAAGTAAGACAGCACATAAAATCCCATTACATGTTGGTATTTCTTAAATGTGGTCTGAATAGCTAACTGTACTGAGCAGATAAATCTTGTTTGAATGAGTGAAGGAGAATGGTTGCAGTTCACAATGGTTGTTTGTTACTTTTCTATGTCAAACATATAATACAAACAAATACTAAAATGTATGTAAATATTTCAATCTGTGTATTTATTCTCCTGTGAAGGACTTAGAAACATTGGAACTTCTTATTTAAGTTGTCATTACAGGAGGCTCAGTGCATGTATTCATCCCTTTTCCACAACCTTTCACATTTTTTTCCTCAGTTCAGCTTTAATTACAGTTTTAACTGTGGCTTTCTGGATGCCAGTAGCAAAACAATTTTTAGCCTTTTAGAATTGAAACTTGGAGAATTCTCATTTCATTTTGTATTTTCAGAGTATCAAGTACTAGAGTAAAAGAATGTGAGGGATGTTTCACACTCTGTACTGTATGACTTGTCACTTGTCAGTCACAAAGTATAATTCAATGCCATGGATTTATTTCAATGCCATGTAGAAAAAAATGTCAGATATTAAAGATGTCTTACAGTGTGTAGCTGATCAGAACCTATTTTATGGACTTGATGTGTTCAATTTTAGTGTGTCACATTTAGTGTACCAGACAGTATCTAGCTGTAATTGTAAAGTCTGTAGGTTTGATCTCATTGTTTTTCTGGAGTTGTATAGAGTTTGTTTGTCTGTTTCTCTTTTTATTTAGATGCAGAGCCTGAAAGGTGGTACAGAAGCCTTAGCCCATTTGGACCACTTAGAAGCTGATTACTATGATCTACAGCTTCAGTTGTATGAAGTGCAGTTTGAGATACTGAAATGTGAAGAGCTGCTGCTGACAGCACAGCTTGAAAGTATCAGAAGATTGATGTCAGGTGCTGTATTTATTTTAATTAATACATAATCTGTGAAAGATAATTTTCTTCCTAAGAGTCTAGTGAAGCCTGTGGGAATGGAATGAGAATAGATTCTTTGTAATGTGAAGAGCTGCAAAAGTACTGTTGTATTAAAATTTACACCTGCTCATAAGGCATGTACATATACATACAGAAGTTCTGGTATGGTTCTCATTGCCTGTATTTGGAAGTTTGTATATAAGATACTATATAAGTTTTAAAGAACTAAATTCAGGGAGGAGGAAATGTCTTTATTACTGGACTTGTCTAACTAAAAATGTCAATTGATATTACTCACTTCTTGAAAATGGTTGGTTTTCAAAAGCTGTATCTGCAAATTGCAGTCCCTCTGCTAAACCTTGAAGCTCATATTATTCTCTCAGATTCAGAGCAGCAATGCAAACCTTATGCTTCCAGAAGCGACTATCCTACTATACCTCATGTACTTACAAACTATGGAAACAGTACAGGTAAATCACACAGCAGTTTTTAATCCAGTTCTATTCCTTAGACCCTTCTATGTTTAATATTTGTATTTAAGCAAGCTCTGTTTTACTGTTTTTAGTGTGTAGGGCTTGCATCACAAATTTTGTTATGGATAGAAAATTGTCTTAAGAGAGACTTGAGACTGGATTGTATTGAGATATGTGTCTGGGAAAGGAGAAAACATAGGTATCACAGATTCATCTGACAGTAACGCAGATCTCCTTTGTGGCTCATGATGGAAACAACTGTAACTGTATGTATGGAAGATAAGGGTTGGAAACTTTGTAAATGACTTACAGAAATATGGAAGCTTTGGCTGGGTGCTTCTGTGGAGAATTAGTGCTTTTGAGGTAGATAAATGTTGTACTTGCGAAGTCAGACGTTGTTTTGGTACTGAAGACATGGTATGGTCTGCTTACTTATGAACTGAAAGAAATCCCCTGAACAGGAGACTGAGAAGGAATGTCTATCAAAATCCTTTGTCTCTGGTATAGTGATAATAAAACCTATGGGCCCTCAGAGGTTAAGCTGTAAAAACATCATGGGTTGTTATGACTTGTCATTAATGTTTTCTCCAGAAATCTCAAAAAAGCCCCAACCCACAATCTGATCCAATATAAAGCCCTCAGTCAGCTAAATAATCACCTTATTCCTTCCCTCATGGCAACAAAATAGTACATGGTTCTGGCTTCCTTTGCTGTTTTAAATTTCTAAGATATTGTTTAATAATAAATCCAAAACTATCCCATAGGACAGAAAATGAAAAATACAGTTCGTAAATGTGTAGAAATTGTTCAAAGCATGAAATTACCTGTTAGACTTAGGTGGATAGCACAATTAATGTGAAAAATAATGTTATGTAGAAGTGACTACGTATGTTCAAGATTGTGTAACACCAAATCTGAATTCAAGTATCTAAAACAGTTAGTGGTCTTTTAATATGTGTTGTTTCCTGTGATGTCAAAAGAAAAGCATGGTCTGTTGCATTTTCTGTTACCTTTTCTTTTTAAAGTGTACTGATAGTTAAGTAACAGACTTTTGATTTTGCACATCTGTATGATTTGAAATTCATGTGTGTAAGCCTTGTAGGTGCTGTTGCTTTTCTATAGTCTTTGACTGTATTGGTTCTGCAGAGGTAATTCAGAGAGTTTTCAACAAATGTTTTGAGAGCATGATTTGGGGGAGTTGGTTGTGAGCTAAAAGAACATCTTTGCAAATTCAGTATTGGATCTGAAAAGGATCAAGTGTCAATAGATTGTCATATTATAAGCAACACTAGTGGTTTTTCACTGTCAATAAGCAAATACCTGCATAGAAATTCACAAAACATAACTTTTATTAGGTTAGAATTTACAAAGGTTTTATCTTATTCATACCAAATGCTAGTACATTCTTGTTAAAATGGTTTTGTGGTGGATGAACACGTATATTTCTGTTTTTAACTCTGCTTGAAAGTGTTCTAAACTGAAATTCACATGTCAGTTCTCCCATTTTATAACTGCATGGTAAAATATAATTGTTAGCCGTGAATCTTCTTTTTACTTGGTGATATCTCAAAGGTAGTTTTAGTGACTTGGCAGTTTTCACATATTGATGAAACTTTACAGTGTTTTTATTTTTTAAACTGAGCACTGAAGTAAATAATCTGTTTGGTATGTTTTACTAGCTTTTGTTTTAGGATGAATGTGTTGCTGTACTTTCTTGTCTAGTTCTGCCATGACTTCTACTAAGCTGAAATTAGAATGGCAGTCAGAATTTTGGTTGCAGCAGAGACTGTACACACAAATAATATGAAGTGACAACAGCTTTTAAAATTGACTGTGTACTGAAGAAAACCCCGTGCCTGTCCCCAGATAATCAGGTCGCTGAAGTAGGGGGGAATTACAGCATTTATGAAAGCAGTTATTTGAAGTAAGAAAGTTTGGTGGCGCTGTGGACAGACATGCTACTTGACAGACATGCTAGCTGCATCTGCCTGTTTCAGACAGCAGTAATGCATTTCCCTTTTGGTGTATTACAAATACATCCTACTTTGTATTTGGGTGGAATAAAGAACAAGAGGTCTTTGCTACTTCTTCATCCCAGCATTCTTCAAGGATTTATAATCACCGCTCTTTCCTTCTTGGCAAGAGATGAGAAGGTAGCATTCAAAGATGAGCTCAGTGTTATTCAACAGCTTCACTCAGGAAGCTAAAAGTCATGAGTGTTGATAAAACTATTAGTAATTACCTGCTTTTCAGGCTAGTAATGCTTTGAAGGATTGCCTTGAAGTTTCCCTCCCTCCCGGAAGTAGTGACTGGGATATCAAAAACCTATGAGATGATTTTTGGTGTCCTGTTGTCCGATTCCCCTTACATGAAATTAACAGTTGGTTATAACAGCAGAATCTCGTGCCAAAGACTTCAGATAGAGTCTTGTCTATCCTGAACTTCATGGTGAAGACTGGAGGAAATGGCTATACACCATGGGTCCTCTGTGTTAGTCAAGAGACCCAAAGACATGCATGGGCATTGTGTTTAAATTAGGCTTACACAGAATAAGTGTACCTTTACAATTGCATCTGTGTTTTAATACTCTGAACTTGCTTGGATAGCAGGCTGAGCTTCATTGGTATTAATTTCTGTTCCTCCTACAAACTTTAAAGCCCTACAGTGCATTGCTGTTCAGTGCTTTTTTCCCTGACCTTTTGATTTTTGGTAGTCTTCTGAAAGGGCTATAACATTCTTCTGCATTAAATCTTGCAACTCAGTGGGGGGGTTGTTGTTGAGGAAAACAAAATGTTACTCAAATACAAACTACTGATTTGACTTTTTCATTGCTGACATCTTTAAAACAGAGAAGAGAGATGAAGTGGTGTATTATGACACTTATGAAAGTATGGAAGCCATGCTTGAAAAAGAGGATATGGCAACATCTGTACACTTGCAAAAAGAAGAGCTGCAAAAGTTACAACAAAAGATCCGCCAGCTGGAAGCAAGGCGTGGACGAATTTCAGCCAAGAAAGCCTACCTCAGAAATAAGAAGGTACTCTTAATTGCCCTTTTTTGGACATAATTAGCAAATTTAATAAAACTTCAAAAGATTTCATTTCAGATACAACTTTCAAGTTTCCCAGATTTTTTGTGGGTTATATTTATTATTTACTAGAAGTTGTTTTGCAGAATACCAAATACAATAGCATGTATTATTAAATTGATACATTTAAGATTTCATTTACTTTCTTCTAACTTTAAAGGAACCTTTAATTACTTTGAAGTCAACAAATAAACTTATTTCTACTAACTAATCAGAATTCTTTCATGTGGGAAGTACATGCTAGAATGAATGTTTTTACAGAGAGTAGTTTTGTATGTTTGCAGAAGAGAATTTACCACTGTGTTTTCTCACTAGTGAGTTCTATTTTCATTCTCTTACCTCATACTTTTAAACTTGTCATGTGTCTTTGATAGTATTTGGCAGATCTACATGAAATCGAGTTTATATTCTTAATTTGTTAATATAGGTGTGCTATTTAGGTAAAAGTTTTGAGAAAGCATTGTAATCCTTGTTAGAAAATAGGTTCCACCCCATACTACATACTATAAGGCTATGCAAAGTTGTCAGTTGAGGCCTCATTCTGAATCAGCATCAATGGTTGGTTTGGTTGTATGTTCCCAGTTGTGTCCCTTTATGTGGAAGATGACCCCTTTATGTAAAGAGTTCTAGCAGAGTGAGGTGATTGAGCAGATTGAAGGTGAATCCTTCAGGTCTTGCCTCCACTTCATAAATAATCTATCTATTTCTGCACCTAAATCTGAAGCATAACAGAGCAAATGAAACAGTAGTTGATACATTTTATATTTTGAATATTTTATAATTCTTCAGCCACTGCTCAGTCTCTGATTAACCCAATATGGAGAAGACTGCAAATAAAGTATAAAAAGAAAGGTTTTTCTGTTAGCCAGTTATGTGAAGTAGCTTGCTTAGTCATTTTGTTTTATGCGAGTTTGTGGAAAGAAAAAGTATCAAGAACCTGGGCTTTTTAGTATTTCAAGTAAGAGAACCTATCTGTTGTGTTATGCTAATTTACACAGGCTACTGTGATATTTTCTCCTGAGCATAAAAAAACTGCTGGCACCTTAGAAAGTAGACAAACCTGTTTAAAAGTGACAGCCTGGTTGCTGCTCCTTACTTAACTTATTGGAGTTAACAGGTCAAGAAGCAACCCTAAAGCAGGAGTAGAGATTTTTTAGCATGCCTATTTATGTATGTAATGAGCTAGTCACCTTCAGTGGCTCATTGTTTCAAGGTTATGCTATGATAAAATGTCTTGTTTAAGCTGAGTGAGACAGTTTTTGACTGTGGCAGTAGTTGCAGCATGCCTGATTGTGTACTGTGACAAGATGCAGAGCTGTGTATGGTAGTGTTGCTTTGTCTGTGTCTGCATGCAGGAGTGATGTAGTTGCATCTTGTCAACTCTGTGCTGGAATAGCTATGGCCATATTGCTTTTGGGACCTGAGGTAATGTCTCCCTGTGGAACTTGGACATCACATCGCTCTCAGAACTAGTTCCAGCTCTCTTACTGATTTCCTTGCCCAGCATAGCATTATCTGCTATTGAGTGCTGCAAGGAGGTACTTAGCTTGCAGCTTCTAGAAAAAGCACGGATTAGAATAATGTGTGTTTAAACTTGCAGGGGAAAATCAATTATCTTTGTTTTAGCAAAAAGAAAGGGCAGTATCTGTTGTTGTGTGCCATTGTGTGGCACTTGGTGGACAGAAAAGAACACGGCCATTTTGTAGCTTCGCTTCTTACTGCTGGAAGACATAGAGTCCTACTAAGCTTACTGGTAAATACCTGACAATCAAGACTCATGACTTTGTCTCATCATAAGCAAGCTTTGTATTTTCAGTGACTTTTCTAGTGATACTACAGAACGTTGTTAAGGAACTCTATTTAAGGTGCCTGATGTGAGCAGTGGGAGAAAAAAAATGCTTGTTGCTCTGAAGTGTTTGCAGTTCAAGTCAAACATGCAGAACTAAGATACAGATGGTATATAAAAGCAGACTCTAGATGGTGAGAATGAGAGCAGTGATGACTGAATGCTATATGAAGAAAAGTGACTTTTTGAGGGTGAATATGGAAAGCACATACTATGTGGCAAATCTCTGTCTGTCTCAAATAAGAAACATTTATTGTTGAACTGAGATGAGAAGGTACTTAATGCTTTTCAGATTATGGTCCTGACCTTGCAAAGAGTCTTAAAACAGACTTGTAAATAGGTGTTCTGTTTTGGATTGGGTTGATGCGATTTTGGTGGTGAATTGTTGTTTTGGTTTTTTCCCTCACTTTTTTTTTTTTTAACCTTGTCAGTTCTGTAGTTGAAAACAAAAAGCAAACTATGCATGAAGTGGTGTATGGTGCAATCTCGGGATATATTTAGAAAGTACAGCCCTTGCTCATTATTAAGTTTTTGGCAACTGATGATGCCCTTAGGAGAATGTCTCCTTCCTAGCAGCAAATACCAGGATTAAATTTTTCTCTATCACCACTTTTATTTTTTTGGAAAAGGTAATTTCATCATTCAGGTATTTGAAAATCTTTTCTCTTGAGAAGATAACAGTGAATGAAAACAAATTACTCTGTATAGACAATTTGTAATTTAAATAGAAAATTCTATGACTATAGCCTTTATTTTGTTTTTTCAGAAATTCTTTCCTTCATTTTGCAGATGTTGCATCAGTTTTTCAGTGATGTCAAATAATTGCATCAAGCTTTTATTCAGAAACTTTTGCTGTAAGTGTGTTAGAAGCATCATTCAGTTATGACTCTGAATAACTGAACTGAACTGACATTTTAAAAATTCATGGGTTTACAGAGTTTGATTTTTTTTCACTGTACTACCATGAATATAAATTCTTTATGCTCTTTTTTTTAGTACAAATCTATTTGTATTTGTTAAGCAATCATTTCCTTATGTTCCTTTGTGTTGATGACAGTGAGTTATTAAAAAAAATTTTTTTAATTGCAGTCTCACTTTTTTTCTTACTTCTTGAAAGCTAGTTAAAGATTTTTCATGCAGGAAATTGCTATTGTTATGCCAGTCTACCCCCTGCTGGCTGCACATTAGTATTAATTAGATTGTCATAGGAAACAAACAGCTGACTTACTAGGCAGCTAGATGTATAGCCAAGTCAAGGTGCAAAAATTGGTATAGAAGGTACCTAGAAAATTATCTTTGAAAAAATAGGGTTGTTATGAAATTAAACTATTTTGCACCCAGGAAGAGTATTCCTTATCAGGAGCAGACTGGGAGAAGGAACTGGTTGGTGAAGCTGTTTGGGGTATGTTCATAATGTATGTTTGAATCTAGGAAGCTTCCTCACATGCAGTAATGTTCATTTAATGTGACACATTTAGTATTTTGCAAGTCCACATTTTAAAGCACAGCCCATGCCAAAATAGGTGTTTCATGGATGCAGTGACAGCTGTCGTAAGATTATTTGGTATGCTATTGTTATTATTGTTGTTATTATTATTATTATTGCAAAAACAACAACGTAAGAGCAGAACTACACTGAATGCTTATAGTAAAATATGGTTTCTGCACGTGAAAAGCTAACCTTTTAACTGGGGATGGTTTTAAGCTGAAAGCAAGTCTCACTGGAACTAGTCAAATATAATACTAATGCAAATCTCTTTTCCATATATTACATGTTACTAGTCTTAAACATTGTGCAGGGATGATGGTTGATTGAAATGATTTTCAGCTCTCCCTGTTTGTCTCTTTAATAGAATATAGTTTGATACTGTGAAATCAGTGAGGTTATTAAAAGCAGAATGGGCATCACTTCGTGTTGCTTTCTCTGTTCTATACAGTTGATCAGCTAATTTTGTGAGGTGTGGCTGTCACTGGATATAATTTCACAGGAAAGGTGGTAAAGTCACCATCCCTGGAGGTATTCAAGAGGTGTCTGGTTCTGATGCTGGGTGATGGTTTAGTGATAATGGTGTTAGTGCTGGGATAGTTGGACTGAATGATCTTGTAGGCCTCTTCCAACCTTTTTGATTCTATGATAAAGCTCCTGCTTCCCAGTGCTGAGAAGGAAGTACCACTTTGCATGTGCAACAGGCTGTATTCCTGCTCATACACCAAATTATTATGTTTGGTTATGTTGAGTTTTGGGGTTTTTTTTCCCAGAGTTCTTTGGTTTATATTCGTCATTTGCCGTAATCATCCAGATAATTTTCTTAATGCTGCCATCCAGGTGCTTTTTGTTTCATCCTTTGTTTGAAGTCACTTAATCTTGTCTGCAAGTAGAACCTTGCATTTGTCCCTATGAAATTGCAACCTTTCCTTTTTTCTTAGACCATTTATGTAATTAGCTGATTCAGATTTCTAATCCTGTGCTGCATGTTTTCAGCCCCTCCTAGTATTTTTTATTATTTCATGTCACAGAGTTCTAATTACATTAAAGTAGTTTGTTTATTAATACAAAGTCAGCACCAAATAAATTTTGGTCAGGTTTATCCTCTTTACATACTTAAAATGTCTTTCATTATTGCATGTAACCAGAAAGACTTAAATACTGATGCTAAAGAGAAAACATTACATAAAATTGTGCCCCCCCCAGCATCTGAGACATGTCAAAAAACCCAAACCATGCTTAACTTACATTTTCTCATTATTTTATAATATTTAAAACCTAAATAGAGAATAAACTATAAACTAGTAGTAGTATTACAGGTGTTCAGTTGTTACAAATTGCTCAGATTCTGTATTAGTATTATGAAGCTCGCTGTGTTTTTGAAATGCAGAGGTGAGGTATTTTTTACTTTTGCAGCTACAAATTAAACGTATTAACTGTTCTTTTCACCAGAGGGAAAAAACCCTCCAGAAACAAACGCAAAACCCATCAGTGTTCAGCTGTATGTTTACGTGGATTTGTTAGAGTCCAGGGTAGATCCACAAAGATGATCAGAGAGTTGGAGCACCTCTTCTATGACAGACTAGGGTTGTTCAGCCTAGAGCTGAGAAGGCTCTGGGGAGACCTTGTTGCAGCCTTTCAGAACTTGAAGGGGCTTAAGAAAAAGAGGGAGAGTGCCTTTTTTACATGGACAGATATATTACATGGATGGATATATTACATGGACAAGGGGGAACAGTTTTAAACTAGGAGAGATTTAGGTAGCTGTTAAAAAGAAACTCTTTACTGTGAGGTTGGTGAGACGCTGGCACGGATTGCCCAGCGAAGTTGTAGATGCCCCATCCCTGGAAGTGTTCAAGGCGAGGTTGGTTGGGCCTTTGAGCGACCTAGTGTAGTGAAAGGTTCCCTGCCTGTGGCAGGGAGGATGGAACTAGATGTGCCTTAAGATCCCTTCCTACCTAAGTGATTCTGTGATATACTTCTGATGACCTGGGGCAGTTTTTGCACAGAAATCTTTTGTCAGTTACCTGTATACAGTAGCAACATTGGTTGTTTTACTGTCCAGAAACATTCAAGACAGCATGCTATTCCTGTCCTACACAGGAACACTGGCTACCTTTTTATGTGATCACAACACGTCCATACACAACGTGTAGAAGAATAGCTTTTTCTGCATTTTTAAGCATCCAAAATAGTGAGGTTTTATAAATCACTTCCCTCCTTACTTTTGTGCTTTATTCTGTCAGCTCCCTCAAGCAAAGCTTTCAATGGCAAAGCTCTTTTCTGGCTCTACGCAAAAAGTTGCATTGAATGATACCTGGGCAGCCCATCACTTCTGTGGTCTATCTGGAGTCACACTCCAAACTCCTAACACTGCCCTTTCTTGCACAACCATGAGATTTGTTTATGACTGTACATCTGACTTTGTTCTAGTTCTGTGTGGTGCTTGTGCCAGGTCTAATTTCATTGCTCATACTGTCCAACTCCCTGGCCCTCAGGGAGTTGTCCAGTGAAGTTGTCTAACCACCTGAAGTTTGCCTGTCATCCTATTCTCTCTGAGCTGTTGTAACATGGCCTGGTTTTTTGTTCTGTTCTGGTTTCTGGTTGTTTGGGTTTTTTTTTAACTTTTAACCTGTTCTTATTTGCAGACAGTGTAATAAATTATTGTTTTTAAACCAGATGTTAGAGATATGAAGTCAGTGTAATAAGTGAATGTGATGAATTCTAACAATTTATTCCTGTCTATGCTT
Source organism: Climacteris rufus (assembly GCA_013398175.1). Classification (NCBI taxonomy): domain Eukaryota; kingdom Metazoa; phylum Chordata; class Aves; order Passeriformes; family Climacteridae; genus Climacteris; species Climacteris rufus. Next base: position 209,765 of record VZRZ01000388.1, read on the forward strand.
GCAGATTGTACATGCAAAAGATGAACTGACACCAGTAAATGGGAAGCTGTCTAGTTGCATAAACAGAAATATATGGTACATTTGAGAGTTAGTTATTATCCATGTGTGCAGATGCATGGGGTTAAACAAGGACTTTATGAAGTGTTGACAGATTGGTGTTTTTTGCCACTTTTGTAATGGTACTGTAGAACAGACTTTCCAAGCAGCTGTCACCTGGGTATCTTGTTTTGACAGTTAAAAGTAATATATTTGGGGTTGTCTGGTTTGGTTTTGTTTCAGTTAGGGTTCATTGCGAGTTAAATTAGCTTGTCTGAGATAGGCTTTGCAGTTTTTATTTTTCTAGGTGCTATTTGCTAAAGATGACATTACGTAAATCTATATTTAAAATACATACTTTATAGGTTGCATTTTATGTCCCTGCAGGAGATCTGTATCGCAAAGCATAATGAGAAGATCCAGCAGCGTCACCAGAGCGAGGAGGAGTACAAAACGCACCATGCTGTTCAGCTGGTAAGTTTGACTTCTCTGCTGTTGAGTTCAGCCTGTAGTTAATAGCTTGCACTCCTCATTATACATTAATTAGGAGGACATTCAGAGTGATAGCTCTTTTCAAAAATGTGTGTATCCCTGACCTTTGCACCATGGATTTCTGTGTCATATTATGCTGGTAGGGGGAGTATATAGCTGTGTTAGGAAGACATTGGAACCAAGCAAGTAAAATGGTTCTTTAATGCTGGGTTCACCGTCTGAGTGATTCCTGTTTGTTATCACATGCACATAGATGATCCTGGCATCTCCTAGTACAGCGTCTGGTATGCTGGTAGGAGTAAGGAAATCATACACATTTTTTCTTGAATCTTAAGCTGGGTTGTTATTTTTCTTCTTTCTACTAAAGAAATGACTTGAATTGTGTTGTGTAAACTTGTAGTTCCAGATGTATGTTCCATGACTCTCTGCATAGTCTCATTGCAGGGAATAGACTGACTGGTCTAACTCTTACACTGTACCTAATAGACTTACTTTAAAGAATATTCAAATTTTGGACTAGGTCTTGGGAGCTGATATAGTATCAATATTTAATAAAGATCACTGACAAAGATGCGTTGAAATCCAAGTCTCTTTAATTCAGGCTTCAATTAGATTAGTGAAAGTGATTGTATTTCATCCTTATACATTTTTAACATTGATACATTTGTCCAGGAAGTCAGCTGCATAATTAATTTTAATGAAAAGCTACTTGTCAAAGGCAGTGTGTATTGGAATATTCTTTCAGGAACTTACAAAAAATATTATTTTTCTTCAGTTCTTACAATAAGGCAGGGGAAGTTGCTGTGTGGACTGTAGCATTTATTGCTCCTAAAAATAAGACTTGACAAAGCCAAAGGACTTTCTTGTCCCTCAAGTACTACAGAGTTTTATATTACAGATTTGCCTGCTTGAATTATATGAAGAACCTTATGCTAAGGTTTTGGGTTTGCATGTGGTTTTTTTCTGTTAATAATGTGACTGAAAATTTGTAGCGTTATGGTAAAATAGGTTTTAAGTTACTAATTTTCATTAAGAATTTTGAAAAGATAACATAAGGGGAGTCTAAACCTGAAACCAAATAAGAATTGCAATTTCACCGTTTTACTTAAAAGTGAAACAAAGCCAAATAAACAAAACCCACAAAACAGAAAAAACCCTTGAGTTTGTGACTGCTTCAGGAAAAGTTTGATCTGATTATGTAACATTAAGGTATGGTGATAGAACTACTTTTCTTCTTTATGCTTCTGTTCTAACTTCTCTGCCCCATTGCTCTCTTGTTTTCTTTTACTACACACTTCTCCTCATCACCTTTTCCTCTTTCCTGTCCTTACTATTTTTCAGACATGTTCTCCTCTTTCTCTCCCTAACACATACATACTTGCTTTCTTCCAAATCACAGGAGTTGACTCTTTATGAAGGACATCAGGCCACTAGCTGACTCATGAAAATGGCAGGCAGACACTGCTTTTGTGTTGACTGAATAAGAATAAAGATTCACAAAAGCCATCAGAATTTTTAATAATGAAGATGCATTTTCAGAAGTAATACTAAATGCTGTGAGTCATCTTAAGAATTAAAACTGCTCAGGGTTTTATCTTTGTGGTCAGCTGTTACATCACTTTTCCTGATAGTTCTGAACTCGCATGCAGTGAATTTCACCTTCTGATAACTAGCTTCCAGTGAATTTGATGTGAGGAGTTATTGTTTGTTTCAAAGATGTAATAACTTTGCTGAAGTTCTCTGAGAAAGGATGATTAGTTAAAGGAGATGGATCCAAAGGTGTGTTTTCCGTAAGGGAAACTCCTCGTACAAGAAAAAACACAGCCGTCCTAGCTGCAAGGAAGAACTTTAAACCATTGCTTAAGCATAATTACATAAAATCAAACTGGATTAAATAACAAAAGCTTGAGTAAATACAAAACCTATATTTACTGTTTTAAATTTCAGTATCAAAACATTTACTTAATTTGCTCACTATTGGATTTAAAACTCTGTGATGCTGAGTTCTGCAAGTTCTTTACTTGGAAAATACTAATATGACTTGTTTGAATGGGCAGACTTGCAATTTGGAGTGTCATTTTGTTCTTGGAATGAGAGAAAATGGATACTGGCTTGCTCTGTGGTTGATTTATACAATTTTAATTCAAGGTGGCTTCTTTCAGTATAGCATTCTGTCACTTGGTCATTTATTCTCATCTCTCAAGATAACAAATCTTCCCAGTGTTCCTGTTGGAGACTGAAATATTTCTTTACTGAGCTTTGCATTTCTTTGCGGTAACAAAACAGAAAATGTATACTATTTTTTAAGGGGAAGCCAAAGGCCAAGTTTTGAAGTTTGCAAATATGTTTATTTGAGAAGTATCTTTTTAAGTAACTCGTCACATTTAGAAGGAGAGTTTTTTTCTGATGAAGCCAAATAGAGCACTGGATGTAATATTTACATGTTTTCCATGTATTTTCTCAGAAACGAGACCAATTGCAAGATGAGGAGGAAAGAAAGAGCTCCTGGGTTAGTCAGGAACGACAGAAAACACTGGACAGACTTCGTACATTTAAGCAGGTAACAGAAGAACAGTTGTTCTTTTCTGGCAGTTTCCTTTCCCAAAGAAATTTTCACTAATTCCAGGACTACACTATGCTATTAGTGATTCTCTTTCATGTCTTTGGAAAATTCACAACATGGCAAAATATGGCATTGGTGGTAACAGATTCCTCTGGCTGTTGCATTCTCAGTGCCATAATAAGTTTCTGTTCACTCTTACACTTTGTACCTTGTCACAAGACACTTGGCAAATGTTCCTAAAAGAAGTATAATCTAAACAGTATTTCACATGAAGAGCATTACAATCTGACCTGCCCTGCTACCACTGATTGCTAGAATGCCTTCCAATACCTGCCCCTTCCTGTTATAATGGAAGCATCAGAAAATGCACAGAAGGTGGAATGAAGGGGCAAGAATAAGGAAAGGGCTAACAGTGCAAGAAAACAGAGGCTGTATTAATTAATGAAGACTTTTTGTTGAATACATTAAAAAAATAAAAGTACGAGAAGTTTCTTTGCAGGTAAGTTGTCTTTTTCAGCAGTACACTCTTCATGTCCTTACTGTTTGCAAGGTTCTCAAATTGCATAACTTCTGTAAATTAAAACAAATTTACTTATTTTAACTAGCAACTGTTTATGATCTGACTTTTTGTATTGCCATACGTATGTTGTTGCGTAATTGCTTTAGGCCTACCACAGTTGTGTAAAATGTATTAGACCTGTCTGTCAGAAGCAGTTTAATTTTTTGAAAAAGGCTATGGGTGAAACTAACATGAAAAGAAAAACAATGAGGCAGCAAATTTAAGAACTAAACTAACAATACTTTGAAAGTCTTAAAACATTTGGTGTTCTCAAGATACACCTTTTAAAGCAGTATGATTCACATATAAGGCCAGAGACTGTGACTGGTCTGCACATGCAGAGGGAGCCATTGACCAGTTTTAGAAAAGGAAAACAAGAGGGAATTTTGAATTTAAGTTTCCAGAAAAAAACAGTTTTGAGTGTGCAATCTGATTCTTACAGAAGTCCTGATTCTAACCCGTGTATATCCCCGGGTAGACCAATCATACGTAAATTGTGCCTTAAGTAAGAATAAAAACTAAGAATATGAATATTTTTTTCTGTAAATGTGGGGTATTTTTGCGTTGGTTCTACATTCAGAGCAAAATGAAAGTTACTTATCAGAAAGGCAGACCCTAATGACAGGTACTTAAAATCTAGAATAGTTCATTGCATGTGCTTACCTCATTGTCAATACCTTATTCACTTCAGCGGTACCCTGGGCAAGTAATACTCAAATCAACCAGACTGCGGCTCGCTCATGCAAGAAGAAAATGTGCAGCCAGCTCAGTGCCCTGTGTCGAGCAGCCTCAATCTTTGCCAGCATCCATGCAAATCCAAGAGAAGAGCGAAGAGGTGGAATTGGAAAATGCAGTTCAGCCTTTGCAAGTGCAGGAATCCACAAGCCTAAAACAAGATATCTCATTGCCTCCTAATGGTATTACCTCTGAATTGCCCCATGTTAGCACTTCCTCACTCACCAGTGACCAGCTTCAACCAGAAACTGCTCCTGGAGTACAGCTTCCACCTCCTTTGCCTCCACCACCTCCACCTCCACCTTTGCCCTCCAAGGAAGATGCCACCAAATCCTTAGAGAAAAGTGACAGCTTTGTTAAACGTCAGAGTGTGGAGAAGGGAGTCCAACACTCTTCTGGTGTCCCACCAGCACATCTATTTGATAGCAGTCAGCTAGTCAGTGCCAAGAAGAAGCTTAAGAAGACTGGTGATCTAGAGGGTTTACAGAGGAGGAGAGGTAATGTTTCAATTTCTGCTTATTTAATTTAAAATGTTTTGTTATTAATTTAAAAATTGTAATACACGTCGTTTCCTCTTTTGAAGTGCTCTGTAGGAAAGTTTATGCTGTGATTAATTTATTATTAATGGGAAAGTTGTTAAATCCTTTTTAGTTGACAGATGCTGGCAACTCAAACAGTAGAGCTTTTGTGACACTGTGGCATACTTGTTCAGTGGAAAAACACTTGTGAAACTGACTCTGCACTGTACCATGTTAGACTGGATAGAAAATGGACCTAAATGCTGTTTAAAAGAATATTTTTGTATCTATTTAGTACTGGCCCTGCAAATACTATATGCTTCACCTGACGATGCAGTGTTATTTTAATAAAAAAAGAACAGGAATTTTTACATAGTCCTATTGTTTCTTTTGCTGACATACTTTTTGTCTTGCAGTTTTCTATAAAGCACCTGATGTGCGTGCAATTTTATATATATATATATATATCATAATATTAAAAATATAAATTCAAATTAATCATCCCTCTTAAGAATATTGTTAATGTCTGGAGCAGCACTCTGCCTGCTACTCCATATTCCCTGAGATGTTCCAAGTTCTAAATGGCTTCAGAAATCTGTCTCTGTGTAACAGACAGATGCTTTACAGTCCTTCCTTCCTCCTTCAGATGTGCAATCCTGTATTCTTTTATTTCTCTCTTTTTGTTGTGTCTGTTCTGTCTGGGTCATTAGTCTGGTGGACAAGGCCTATTCATAAATGCAAATCAGGTTTTAAAAAATGTATTCTACAACACAGAAAGAAGAACTGGAGATGGATATTCATGTATTGATTAACAAGTGCTGCACAAATTATGTGCTATTGTATACAAGCTATTTAAACCATTGTACTTTATTATAATGCATTCTCAGGGATGAAGATCTTCCCTACTCATAGCTCTTTAAAGAGCCAAAGCCTGCTTTTTATTTTTGCAGAAAATTAGTTTTAAAGTTAGTCATAAAGGCGGGATTTGCCATAAAGAATTACCTCTGATTTCTTCATTTCCATTAACTATAAAGGAAGGGAATTTTTATTGGTGTGCTGGGACTAGATGCTAATAAATACATGAATCCAGAGGAGCAGGAACTGCTCTTGCAGTTGACTGTATTGCTGCTTCTCTTGCTGCCATGTAGAAATAATCATGCAGTACATAAAATTAGCCATAAAATGCAGGTGGTAAGAATGGATTGCACAGTTCAGTATCTAAGATTGTACTCATTTACCTCAGTTTTCCCAGTTACCTCAGTTTTCAAGTAAAAAGAGATAATGTAGTAAACACTTTCATTGTATTGAATTCCTTGCTGCTTATTTGATTTTCCTGACTGCAAACAGAAAAGTCACATTGTTTGTCTTCCTGATAGGAAGTTAAGTGCCTACAAAAATCCTAATTGTCTGTGTAAACCAGTTTTGACCTGGTAATAAGGAAAGTTATTTAGAGGCTGAAACAGTGTTGGAGCTACCATAATATTTATAGTATGGGACTATGACATTAATAGTATGCAGCTACTTTTTGGTCTGTAGGAAGTAAAAACTAAGGCTGATAAAATTTAGTGAAAATAATACTGATGGTCTTTTGATTTACTGCAGTGAGTTCCCCGATGGATGAAGTGCTGGCTTCCTTGAAGCGTGGCAGCTTTCACTTAAGAAAAGTTGAGCAGAGAAGTCTCCCTCCTTTTCCTGATGAAGATGATAGCAATAACATCTTGGCACAGATCAGGAAAGGGGTGAAACTGAAGAAAGTACAGAAAGATGTTTTGAGAGAATCCTTTACAATTCTGCCTGATACTGACCCTCTGACAAGGAGCATCCATGAAGCATTGCGACGGATTAAGGAAGCATCACCTGAGTCAGAGGATGAAGAGGAGAGTTTGCCTTGCACAGACTGGGAAAACTAACCTGTAATTAAACTATATTTTTAAAAAATATTTCTGCAACAGTTTTTCTATAACAGTAGCAGCTAAGCCTCAGGTTGTGATTTTAGGAGACTTAGTTCAAATGTGGTAAAACTGTCTGACATCCAGCATGCACATATGAATTTAGTATCACTAACTTTTCAAAGAATTTAAGGAAAACTTTTTTAGACAGTATCTTAGCCTTTTACTATTTGAGTACTTTAACTTAATATTGACAGGACTGTTCCTGAAAAAAAAGGTCTATTTTATTTAGTAAATTTAAAGGGACAGTTCCCAGCTTACCAAAAAACTTTAAAAACCAGCACAATTGCTCTTGGATGCACCTTATACTTATTTTCTAATTACTTCTAGACTTGGATGTGTTTTATCACTTTAGACTGACTAATGCTTAAGTGAAGGACAGTTAGATTTGAAAGCTGAACACATTTAAATCTCATTTAAATGCCTTGTGTGACTGACTTTGTGACAACTTGGTTTCAGTCTCTAAATTCCCAACTTAATTGAATTTCCAGGCTACAAACAGTAAATATACAAATACAATTTATACTTCTGCTATTCATATGAATTCCATGAATTTGCATTAATACTAAGCTACAGTGCCTGGAAGTAGAATCTGCCTTAGATTTCAGCAGATGAAGTTAATGATTTCAGAACAACCCAAAAATTGGCAAGAGATCAGTTTTCAAAATTACGTCTGCATCAGAAGCACAAAGAGATTCGTGATTGCAACAGAAGCACACAGCACTTTTCTGTGGTGGTGCTCTTCTTTTACTGGCACGTGAATGAACTTGCATATTGATGAAGGTTCCCACTAAACTTAAAATTTGAGAAACCAGAGGTATGACAATCTTCAAAGAAATTAAAAATCTATATAGAAAGGCTGCTTCAATAGAATGGAAGACCAATATTTGTAATCCTTGCAACACAGCTAACAGTAGAAAAAAAATAACCTTTTTGAATGTTCACAGTCCAGCATTTCTACCCTGGCTAGTTGTTACCATAGCTGGAGAGACTGTTGGTAAAGTGCTGCAGCTGTTTAAACACTGATTCTGAATTAGCACATCCTTTGCTGAATGTTCTTGTGATTATGAAATACTGTCTCAAGCTGTTCCATTGGTATGGTATTTTCAAATAATAAGAGTTTAAAATTTTGAAAGGGAAAATAAATGTTGCCTTTGTTTCCTCATGAACTAGCCATTGGCCACTCTAATGATTTAATTCTGTTTAATTGTGGCTTGCTTCTTCTATTCCATACCAAATACACTGCTAGTTTTGGAGTTGAAAATCCAGGAGTGGAGATGTACTTAACTCTTCCTGGAACTCCAAAGTGAAAATAATTTTGCTTCGATGTAACCTTTTTCTAGCCTTGCATACTGAAAACTCCCACTACCACAGCTCTTCAGAAATCAAGTGACAACTATAAGAAAAGACGTGTCTTGGAACTGACTTTGCTTTCTCAGTGCAATTATTCTAATTTGCAAGATAACGGACCAGATTTAAACTTTGTGACTTTGATTTTAGTAAATCTATTTCACTGTTTAGGATTTTGTTTGCATTCTTTTGCAAGATAAAAAGGAATTTTCCAAGACTGACTTAATTTTTTTTTCAAATCTAGTTGGTTGACCTCCTAAGCATTTTCCATTGGAAGTGCATCTTAGCATTCTTCTGTGGTCATTGCCACAGATTATAAATATATGTTTGCCTCTGCTATTTGCAGCCCTATAAAAGCAGTTCAGAATGCAGGCTGAAAATCGCTGCCACAGTCCCTGTAGCAGTAGTAAGCCAGTAGTAACAGGGTTACAGTAACCCTGTGCTGGTTGTTGTCTCCGTTTTACCAGTCTACATCCTGCTGAAGTCCCGTGAAATCACTTGGACCTAAAAGCAGGATTTGATGTCAGAGTTCAGAGTATGTGCTCCTTGTTCTTCTCATATCTGGGAGTTCTTATCAATGTCATATTTTATTGTGAAAACAATCCTGTTTTTATAAAGTGAGATTATTTAATAGGTAGTAGTTTAGATTGAAAAATGGTTGTACAGAATAGCTCAGAAATAGCTGTACTAATAGCTCAGGAAAAAAAAGTGGTCCCCTGCTATCCAAGCACGTGAAATAATTTGGCAGAACAGAGACTGAGACAAAGCCCTTGAAAAATTCAGCTGCATAAAAATGACAGGTTATTATTTTTTGCTATAAGGTTATCCATTTAATATCATGCTTTAAGATTTACTTACTTCTTTTTAACTAGTAAGCTCTGCACGTGCCCAAAACAGTAGCATAGAAATTTTAGAGTTACACAAAAATGTATCGACACACATTTTATATGAACTATGCTTAATTATATGTACATCTGTTTAGGCTGACAGTAATGCAATTATTTGCCTTACAAATGAAAGCTAAATCTGATATAGTAATTTATTTTTATCAAGTGCCAAAAAGTGTCTTGATATATGTGAAGGCAGTATTAACAGTGCTCAGTGAAGTGGTTTCATTAATTATTGAAGTTTGAAGACAGCCTAATAGTAAGTAATTCTTGCAGAAGATCTTGAGGAGTCATCACTTGTATTACCTGCTTTGTGAGTTAACTTCTACATAAAGTTATGACTAACATTTTTAAGAGCAGTTCCTTCCATACAGAGACTCTAAACCATGTAAAAAATGTTGAGGCATTCTATATATTGAAGTAGCTGAACAAGTAGTATATATATAGTAGCTTCTCTGAAAAATCCAAGAGATTATTGAAGTATCCTGATGATATCTCTGTGTGTACATAACAGTAGACATAAATAGCAATAGTATACTAGGAGTGTAAGTAATGCAAGACCTGAGTTCGTGTGAGTGGTGCACAAAGTAACAGATAACAAGTGAGCTTTTGTTCCCTGTAGTCTCCTAAACCAGTATTTTGGGCCTCTTCAAACTCTAACCTGTGTTAACTGCCAGTAATACCAGAAAGCAAAAAAAAGACCTGGTCAGACTATGTGTTTTGTGGCTCCAGACTCACTCAGTTGTTACCCTGGGAGCAAAGAGACTCTTTGGTCAGTACACATTGCTTAGCATGTTGCATGTTAGAATCGCCTAATATGTTGATCAAACGATATTTGTGCAGCTGTTTAGCTTTTCAGATGTTCCTTTCTCTTTTTTCCCCAAACAGGTGATTGACAGCCACCAACATGAGAAAAGAAACCCCAGTTGAAGATTACTTTTCTTCTGCATTTCTGAAAATTCAGAGCCAGCAGTTATGACCATCAATTCCACAGGAGGCTTTCTTTAGCAAAGAAATAGTCTTTCTTTGGCAAATAACTCAGAACATGGAAAAAAATGGCCTGAAATATTAATTCCAGGTCACTTTTTTCTTTATTTGTGTAAACGAATTCTGGTTTGGGCAGAAAGCTAAGTTGTTTAGATGTGCATTTTATACTATCAAGAATGCCCAATTCTTAAGCACTTTTTATATTTGCGTTGGTAATGTATGGCCAGTTAAGTGAGGGGGGCATTTTGAATTGGGAGACTACTTGCTGTTAGAGTAACTTTGGATTTCCAAACCAGCTATAAAACGTCCCCTTCACTGCACTGAATATCTCATGTGCTTGAAATGAAAATTCAACTAAATGGCTCCCTGCAGAGAAGCTTGCTGTGTAGCAGTCTGATATTCCAGAAAGAGGAGAATTCCTAGTTGCACTACGGTAGCTGAAATTCAGTAACATGCAACTAAGACTTTTTTTCTTCTTAGCTTAAAGAAGCATATGTCAGTATGAAAAGCAACAAGTGACCACAGCACAATGAGAATTAAGAGTTGAATTCAGTACATATTCAAGAATGTGTTTGTTTCCATCATGATACATTTAGCAAGACATACTGCAGCACCTTTTTCGAAGGTTGTTTGTAGTCTGACATCTTTTTAAAGTAGACATTTTCATGCTTTTTTAAAATAATATTTAGCTATGCTGAACCAAGTTAGTTATACTTTTATCATTTGTTATAAGAAGCAATATTTTGTAATTTCATACTTAAAAATATTTTTGTCTTTTGGTTTAAAATGGCTTTTGATTAGTCTAAGCAGCCTTCTCTAAAAAAGATCAAAGCACTTAAAACGTTCTGATAATTCAGTTGTGAAAATCATGCTTTTCTTGCTGGTTTTCATTATTCCCTTTAGAGGCTGTGAAAATGTTTGTATTTCATACCCAAAAGCCTACTGGCTGAAAAAGGTTTCTTTTGATTCTGACTCTTTTATTTTTAAAGGAGAGTTACAACTTCCTCTGCAGTGAATACTTAGGAGTAGTCCTAAACCTCATGACTAATGGCTGCAGGCAGCTACTCTTATGATACCACAGTACCAAGAAGGTATGTCAATACAGAGATACAAGTAGCCTTGTACCACCTAAAACCTCATGTGGTATTAAAAATCAGCCCATTACACTTCTAGGGAAGCTGAATTTTCACTAGCATTTTGTTTTTACTAGCGTGACATACACTGTGTTTGAGAAACACACAGTCCCTTTCCTTTGTGTTGTGTGGTCCATTCACTGTTCCTCTTTTGTCAGATAAACTACTATATGGGGATCTGGGTTCTTTTAAGTGGAGTTACTCATTGCTGCTGTCGTGTAATGGAACACGTACTGTGTTAACATTTATAACAGGGGATTTCACGTCTTGCCGTTTACTTACAGAGAGAGGAGCAGGGGAACTTAACCTTAGCAATAGGCTGTGTAACCTAAAGGAACCTCAGCTCTGGGACCCTTCAGTCTATTGAAGATGTTTTGCTGTGGCTGTCCAAAAACTAAAGCTCTGTCAAACATCTCAAAAGGATTTTCTTAACCATGTTGCCTTACTTATAAAGTTAGTGAACATTGATTTTCAAAGCACCTGCGAGCAGTGTTACTGTAGAGTTGTATCAATTTTGCTGTATTAGTTGCCAGGTCTCTATTTTTCAGCTGTGTGAAACACCTGATACTGGCTTTCCACAAGCGTAAAACTACATGATGCTTTTTTCTTAAAGTTACTCTCCGAATTCTGAGTTACATAGTATGGTTACAAGCTGTCTGATGCTGTGTTCATGCAGCAATAGCAGCAGTTTCAAGGTTCATCATAATCATTTGACACTGCCTAGACCTAAGCTGTGTTAATTTACATTTGTCTGTACTTTCAGTCACACCACACATTAAAACCAAGGTAATAAAATAATTTTTTGGCTGTAGCACAAAACAGAACTATGATGTAGAATGGTAATTCACATTATACATTTCATCTGAAACTTAGTGCTAAATTTACACTGGTGAATGAGCAACTTTAATGTCCGTTTCTTCCTGGTTTTCAGCCTGCAGTTTTATTGCTTGGAATATGCGTACAGAACACTAGCAAAATTCCAAGCCAAGGAAAAATAGTGTAATTTTAAAGTATTTGTGCAGTGGTTCCCTTGCACAACATGTTTGTCTGCAGTTTACCACTGTTTTGTTACCTAAATAGCTCCATGCTGTACTTTACTACAGTTTTCAGATATGTTTGCCATGTGATCTGTCATCTTTGCCTTGAAAAATGTGTGCATGATTGATAAAAATTACTCTCCTTAATCTGTTTCATATTTAGCTGAAATCTTAGATTTCTGTAGTAGCTTAGTCTAAATAGAAATGGAGTTCTCATATGAGCATGTATTTTATGGGCACACAAAAATAGTTGTTACGCTCAGCATAGCAGTATTTATCAGTTCAAAACTGCCATCTTCTGTGTGGAAAGTGAATGGGGGTTTTTTTCCATATCCTGCTCAAAAAAAAAACAAACCTGAATTTTAATCCTCCATTAATCACTAGATGTCACAATTTCACATAATTTTCACTTTGACATAAAAATAGTGTGTATGTAGTGTACACAGGCTAATGCATAAAATTTACCATCCTTTGTAATGTGAATTTTCCAGTAGGATGGCTACAGCAGAAAATGGGAAAAGTTTAATTATATTTACAAGAAACTTTTGGAATTTATGACAGTCCTGCATTGAGGTCAGTTCCTCCACAGCTGAGAAAAGCTGTAATAATTGTATTGGTCCATGAGAAATCTTGGCAAGCATCACTAAGGAAAAACATGTTAACACGTGCAAGGAAAGAGAGCCTCCATAAAAAGACCTGCCTATTGATATTATTCATTTTATTGTTGTGGCTGCGTTGTTCTGTTGCTAGTTATTTATCTTAAGTAGTTTGTCAGCTTTTGGGCTTTTTCTATTTTTAGAAACTTCTTTCTTTGTTCCAGTTAAAAGTTTTACTATGGTGTAAATTATCCAGTGAGGTAAAGATTTGGAAAGCATAACGTTTATTGTACAAATGCTTGTGTAAGGACTGAAAAATCTTTTATGAGTGGGAAAAAGAAACTAAATACTCAGTTTCTACTAAAATAACCAAAAGGTAAGGTAAACAGCAATAGACTTTTGTTCAGAAGTGGGATTTGTATCAAGAATTTGTAACAAGAATTTCATGTTCTCACTCACAGAGGTTCCAGGTCCTTTAAAAATGACCAATAGTCTTACTTTACTGTATTTTCATGTTAGTTATCTGTCTAGGGTAGATGAAGGCTTTTTTATTTTCTCAAACATCACTTTTAAGTTTTGCTTGGGTTTTTTGTTCTTTTTTTTAATCTGACAGTCTGCATTCTACACCAGACACTTGTAAAATAAATTAGTATGATTATATATTGTGTTCTTTTGTGACTGAATTGGGGATAGAACTCAACATACTTCACTACGTTATTTGTAAAGAATAATTTTGAGTATAAGCACTATATTCTGTACTGTTCAATATTAAAGTAATGATAGATGAATTATTGAAGATGCAACTTATTGAGAAGAGGAGGCAGAAACATTATTGGTTAATGTTACCCTTGTTCCATTTGTTGCACTGAATTTCAAGAGTGTAATTTGTAAATCAAGCTTGCTCATGCGTGTAATCAGATTTTATTTTCATTGTAATGCTTATGTAATTAAATTACCCGGATGTATTCCTGGTAGTGATTCCATAAGCATGGACAATATGTTGTTAATGTTTGGCACTACAGAATTAATGTTAAGAACAAGCAAAGCTTCTTAAAAAGAGAAGGAATAACAGAAGCACCTTACTGGGAGAGCATGTTGCATGATTTCCGAGCTCTTGGAGCTGACAGACAGTAGGTCATCCTAAACTTGACTGCAGATTGCTCTTTAGTGTAATAAAGCACATCAACATATTGCTATCAATGCTATCAACACAATGGCTATTTTTAACCTATAAATATACTGTAATTTAAGTTTTCCTACAAAATGAATTTATATTTAATTGCTGCCTAATACATAAATACTTAGAATTTTTAGGAGGGTCAAGGGAGGGAGGGCGGGCATGCCAGTATATTTGTGGGAGGGACTGTTGCATATATGGGTCTTTGTACTTCCCATTAAGTTTGACTGTTAATATAAAACTCACAGCTCTGCCTGTGGTGAATCTGCAACCTGACATTTATGTATTTTTATTGTGATTCAGGTCTTCTATATTCTTCAGAATTTGACATAAAAGGTCATTTTTCCATTCTCAAATGTGAATGCTCTGTACCTCTACTATGGAAAATGACCAAGCAATTAATTTTACTCTGCTGATTTTCTAATACTAATGTAGAGCATTATTTAAAGCTTGTATCTAAGGATATTAACCAGTAGTGTGTCCATTGGAAACAAATAGAAAGGATGAAGACTGCTTTGGTGCATATAGTCCAAACTCTGCAGAGACTTTATTCCAGAGACTGGCACCTATCCAGGAATTAGTTTGCCATAGACTGGCTTGATTTTCAGAGCATAAACATAGTTTTGACTTTTGAATTGGTAAATAGGTGTTGGGCATTGGGGATATTCACTTATCATCTTCCAGCGTGTTGTTGCTGTTGCTATATGTTTTGAATTTCATCTTATGTGTATACAAATGCATCATCATAAAAGGAAAGCTTAAGAAATACAGATGGCTGCAAGTTGTCTTACATGAGTGAAGCTTAATGAAACTAACTTCATTGTTAAACCTGTTCAGTAAATAAGAAATAATCAAAACAAATTTTCCATTCACTAGCTTTGTGCAATATTATCATTAGACTCAAACACTACTGGCACATTGTGCTTGGCTTTAAGAAAGTTCTTTAACTCCGTTATATTCAAAAGGACATATTAAATGCATATTTTATTGTAAACAACTCTGCAAATTTACTATGGCTGAAAATGCTCAAAATTATAAAGTATTAAGCACAAGTATATTTAAAAAAGAAAAGGTTAAGAACTAAAACATTTCTAGCAATACCTAAAAACTAAAACAAGTTTTAACTGTCTGCTTCTTGGTCTTTTTTTCTTTAGTGCAGCTTTTCTGCAATGCAGGTTTATTGCTGTGTATTTCATGGGTTTTTATTATCCTGATTCAGAAATTTAAACCTGTACGCAAAGTACTGCATTCACCTTATTGTACATGCGATGTAACATCATACTCACAGTTTTGGTGCTTTAAAATTATTCCCTTTTTCTTTATTAAAGTATATTTATTTGACCACCGTCTTGGTTTTAACTTTGATTATGTACCAACATTAATTTTTTTTATTTTGTTGTTTTGTTTTTTTTTTTTTTTTACAGTTTGATTTCCGAAAAAAAAAAAAAAAATCTCAATAATTTTGGTTCCCATTGTTATTCTTACAGCTCTTCAAATTGCCTGTCATGATTTAATGGTAGTTGGTTGCATCTAAGCTATGTTGCAGCATGGAATAATTGTATTTAGTTAACATTTTTGTAAAAGAATCCATATGAACAATTTAGGTATTAGAGAAGAATCTTGCTCTTAAATGATGCCTGCATTAGTTGTGCTTAATTACAACTCACACCCACTTCCCACCTCTTAATCAAGACAGAAACACCCTATGGAAAAAAGGTAAAAGTTTCAATCCAGAAATGTTAAGAGCTTAGAACCCTTATTAAGTGTTAACCACTTATCGTGTCCCAAACTACCTATCTGTGGGTTTTTCTTTTTTTTTCCTCTAGCCATTTTGTTACTATTTATGTAGACATAAATCTTACCAAAGAGGTATGTTTATATTGTATCTCTTTTCCCTTTTGCTTCTGTGTTTTTGGTGCAGTGCTGGTAGGTTCTATTTCCAGCTGGTCCCCTACCATGAGGAAGCTAAAAAATCAGTGTATTTCTGGAACAGGAACTTTTTAGTGCCTTTACAATCCTGAGAAAAGAAGAGAAAGATAGGACATTTCTAAGAGCAAGATAAAACAAAGTTTGTATTGGCAGTGCAAATCTACCCTGTCAAGTGTCTTACACAAAATGCAAGGCCTGTCTGGCTTTGGTTTCCTAATGTTGTTTTTCATGTTGGGTAATGATGGCTGTTAATTTTGGTTATGGTAGAACATGTAGAACAAGTTCAGAATGTGTTTTCAAATAAGCAGTTCTTTGATCACTGCTGACTTAAGAGACAGAGTTGCATCTGTGTCTGAGGTTGGTTACTGAAACTCTGGCAGTGTCTGACCCTCGTGTGGGTGCCTGCACAGGTTGTGCTCTGCGGGACAGACTGATGCACCACCAGCTGGTTCTGCTTTGGTTTTGGCTTCAGTAGATAAGTAAATGCTTTTGGGCTATCCATACGAGTTGGAAGTGAATTTAATGTACGCATCAGGATTGCAGATGAGTGAATATATCTGTAGGCACACTTGGAAGGCACTGCTATGCCATGCAGAATAAGGCCTGTTTGTACAACACATAGAAGATGAAAGAGATGTAGAACCATAATTTATTTTTTTTCCTGTTTGTTTCATGTCAGATGTAAATCAAAGGTACATTGCAAATAAATATTCACTGGGCCACAGTGCCTTTGAAACTTGGAGAAATAAAACACCTCTTTCTCACGGGAACTACTGATACATGCAGGGTTTGCTTCTGTTCCATCACTTAAAAAGGCAATAGGCACAAGGGAGAGAAGCAAGAATGGAAAGTGTGTTTGGCACACCTCTTTTTCTGAGACCTATGAACTATTCCTCTTGTCAGCAGTTCTTACTGCTGCTTCATCATAGGGAGAAACCCATTTTATAGGATTCATTCTTCCTGCTGTAGGAGAGAGCTTAGAGGAATCCTGGACTTCTGCAGATTCTTTGCATCTTCAAATCAGCAAGCCCCCAGCGTGTCATTGCCACCACCACAGCCTGAGCTTTATGCTTGCATCACAGATCACTGTCTAAGTGTAGTGTTACGGAGTTGTGCCAGTGTGTTTTTACCTTTTGTGAGGGAGGGTTATAAAATGGTCTCTTTAAACCTTAGATGTACCATGTCACCCATTGAACTGTTACAGGCATCGCTTTGCTTACACAAACTGCCCTACAGTAGAAAACCATTCCAGAGGTTTTACCAGGAAGCTATAGCGTCATCACCATATAACCTACCGTGCTCAGGGAAGTGCTGCAAGTTTCTGTTGAACTCTCCATCCTGCAGAATTGTTCCCACGGAGGTGCCTTCCTGCCCTTTCCCCCTTTGCACTAAGATTCTCAGTCTCTCTTACTTTCTCTAAACTTTATGCAAATCTTCACCACAGTCAGACTTACTGTCCAGACTTTCATCAGCTCAAAGACAGCACATGTCCCTTGAAATGTTGCCTCCACAGGAAGGGCTGGTGGATAAAAACAGGCAGAGATTACTATCTGTGCTGTTAAAGCTGCTGCCTGTGGTGTTGTTGGGGCTCACTCATCATTAATCAACCAAAACTCTGGGGAAAAAAAAAAAAAGATATTCACATTCACATTTGCTGTCTTACCCCTGTATTCCTACTGTAGTTTTGTGCTGTCTGTGGATGTTTGATGGAGGTACTTGTGCCACAGGCAAATCACCTGTATTGCTTTCTTGTCACTCTTTCTCTCCATGGAATTCAGCAGACGTCTTGACTTCTCTGAGACTTCTTACTACACCCATATTGCTTATATAAGACTAAGCACATTCATGGTCTTTCAAACAAAAGTCACTGTTTACTTCATTCTTTCATTTTAACAACTTCTCTAATTCGCATTACATTCCTTCTGTACATTACTGTTTAAAAGTCACAGGAATAAGGAAAATTGAAGAATCATGCAATTCATACAAAGCACTTGCATTAACTATACTTTTTCTTCCTCAGTACTTTATTTTAATCCCATTCAATTTCAGTAAGAGTGTAATTGAGTTCTTAGCATACAAAATCATCAGTGCATGCTCAAACTGCCATGCATGTTAGATGCACAATTTAAACAACATAACAGACATTTTATGAATCAACCTATGGAGCATCATAAAGGGATGGCTTTTTTCCCCCCCACATGCACTTGCTGTGAGTGAAATGACTATTGGAGTAGATAAGAGTCCTGTGAAAACAATTTGACAGAGGAACAACTGCACACTGCTCTTGTTTTCTAATGGCATTAAAAAAGTTTTGAGTTGGCATTATAAAATAAAACTAATAGTATTAAAAAAAAAACAAAACAAAAATCAACACACATCCTATACTTTTGTTGCCGGACCACATATATGTCATTCCTGTAATAGTTTCTTAAAGATTTCAACTGCTGGAAAGTCACACTAAGTGATCCATTGCAGCACCTACTGGTTGAAGGCTTCTATTAATAGCAAAGTAAGTTGAAGCATAAGGTTATTACTTCCCCTCCTGCCTGGCACCACTCTATGAGCAAATTATTTCCCCCACCCTGCAACATCGTTTTATGTGTCCCCTCATCACCCCCTACCTTGCTGTGTCACTCAGCTGTAAGTCAAACTATGCTTAGTGGGTCAGGCTGTTGGCTTTTGTGAGGTCTGGCCATTCATGGGCCCTTCCTCCAGTGCCTTTGGTCAGCAGACAGGGTCAAAAAAAGCAGAGTGATACTTGGAGGGTGCCTACTCTCATGAACCCATTCTGGGAATAGATGGGAGGAGTGCAGAAATTGTTCTCAGTCAAAGGTAGCATTAGATTGAGCAAATCTCTGTTCAGGAGATAAGATTTGTCACTCTTTAAAAAAAAAAAAAAAATTAAATATGTCCATTTGGGCTATGTTTTCAGGGAGAACGTAAGCCACACATTGCCTACCAGGGCACGCTTTGCTTAGATTTGTGTACAAACTAACACATATTAAATACTGAAAAGCAGTTACAGTTCCAAGTCAATGCTATGCTATGTCCCATTCTGCAGAAAACCCCAACCCTTCAAGTATTCAGTTTTTAATCTCCATTTGCAATAAGAAACTGTGAACAGAAACTCTGTGTCCCAGCCAGTATTTGTTGAGACTGCACTATCAGCCATCTGGAATAAACCTGGGTACTGATCCCAGGCATCAGCTGCCTGAGACAACTACAGACTCCCTGCCTTTTGAAGCCCACATGAATGAATCTGCTGCAGTCCTTGATGGATACTCAAGGGTATCCACCAAGGGATATCCACAAAGGGATGCTTCTGAATAAGGAAGCACTTGGTACTGTGAGTAGTACCAGCTTGGTTAAGTGATTGAATGCCAAATTTAGCTTCTGCTCCCTTGCCAGCAGAAGGAGCCTAGCTGTTTCCCAGGAGGACACTGCAATATATTCTGTTCAGCCATCAACCTGTCATTGCAATAGCAAGCTGTGAAGTTTCATTAAAAGAAAATTTACCCTGAAATACTGTAAATTTGAATTTCTTCACTTAAATTTGTCAAGACCTTCTAGCTGATGAAGACCTGATCCCTTGACATGCCACTGTCACTAGATAACTATTTTCCAAGTAGCTGCATGCCAGCATTTATGCCATGTGAGACCCAGCAGTGTGCTTGTGGGGGTCATGGAGGTCAGCTTACAGTTGCCTTTAGCAGCGGCCCCCTCTTCTAGTGCAGCCCCTCAAAAGAGAGACTTGAAATGTCATGGATACCTAGTAACCACTCCCAAGCTGTAAAACCACCCTCAAAGGTGTGTTTGTTCTTATGCTGTAAGTGAAGCATCCTCATTGCCAGGTTTACAGAGGCAACTGCATGTTTGGACATAAAAGCAGTTCCTGGTGCAGTTGCTTGCTCAGTCACAGAGCTGACCGATGCTGTGCTCTGTAAAGCCTTATTCCCTTCTGGATTTTAGATACCTATGTCCTTGTTACAGTTTCAATTCTGCAAGTGTTAATATTCCCTTAAAACCCTCTGAAAGAGCAGCACTGTTTGCCACTTGCCCGACCTGCCAGCCCAGAAAAAGTCCCATAGCTGGATTTCCCGCTCTGCAGCAGCTGCATGGAGCACTGCTTTCTCTTTGTATTGGTTCTCTCATGGAGGTTTCCAATGTTGCTATAATTCCTTTGAAAAAGACTTGTCACCTATCCTAGCTGATGACACAAATCCTCTGGTTTGATGGAAATTTTTGCTGCCAATCCTAACACATCTTTGCATTTTGACTTGAGGATTTACACATGCTTTATAGGTGCTTTTTATTTGTGCAATGCAGTCATCATCTGTAAAGAGCATGCAAAAACTCATGTCTTCTGAAAATACTTGGATTGCTGTCTTTTAGGCAGCACTGATTCAAAGTACTTCTTCGTGGCATGTCTCAATAATGCTTGTTTGGAACACCCCTGATGCTTCCTCGCTGCCTTGGCACATTTGGGTGGCCAGCTCCTTCACTGAGGCTGAGATGTTCATGCACAACAGTCAGCACCTCATACCCACAGGTGTCTTTTATGTGGGTAGTTTGGTGGGGTTTTTCAGGTTGCTGATGTGCCTGCATCGGCAGGCGATCTTGACACTGAGTATTTATGGTTTAGATTCCATAAGCAGTTTAGGACTTATATTGACTGCAAATATATTTGGTTGTTCCATGTTATGCAAGAGAAAAGAACATAGAAATAAAAAGGAAAAATATAAGCAATAGAGGATAATTAAAGTTTTGACTCATAGTTTCAAATGGTAACAATAGCCACCTCAAATAAACCTTTCATAATTTCTTTTTTCAAAGAGGCAGGGGAAAACAGCTTACATCAAAACAAGACATTTCTCTGCTTTAAGATATGCAGACTGAAATCTCCTGTTTTCTCCCCCTGCAAGCCAAACTCTGACTGTGCAGAATGCTCTGGAGCAAAGGGCTCGACTGGCAATGACAGGGCTACAGTTTGAGCCAGTAGCTTCTGAACAAAGGACAACCACCCTCCTGGGTTCTTTCTGGGACAGACAGCAGGTGCAGCTGGCAGGGTGCAGCAATGAGGCTGCGCAGCAGGAACTCGATGCAGGGTGCTCACAGGAAATACTACTTCGAGTCACTCAGCTACATACTACTACCCTGGCTCCTCTCACTAACTGAAAGTCAAAGAGAGCTGTGCCTTACACTGATAGATTGCTGGTTCCCATTGCTGCGGATTCCTGAGAAACAAAACTGCTGGAATTATTAAAATAAACATATTCAGATGTGGAGAAAATATATTTAATTTTTACATTTCCATCCATATGTGAGGGCTGTGATGTCTCTCCTGCAGGCAAGTACAATGTAATTTTGTTTCACATTTCTTTTGTTTTGTTTAGAGACAATTCCATTGATCATTTAACAAAATACAAGCCAGACTCAGAGAATTTCAAAGGTCTTGTTCCCTCTCTGCAAGTATCTGCATGACCATATTTAATTCAACAGGAGGAAATCCATACACACAGATTATATTTTCACATACCTTGTCAGTGTAGTTCTTCCTCTCCCCTTAGCACCTGGATGCATGGTACTGTTTGTGAAGGTCCTTAGTTCTGCCTCCTTCTTGATCTACTGGGAAAAATCCTTCTTCTTCAAGAATTACCACAGTCACAGAAATGCAAGTTCTCTTCCAAGAAAATGTCTATGTTGCTATTCTCAATCTAATGGAAGCAAAAGCAGCTGACACACTGCTGGTTCCATGCAGTGATGAGGCTCGGTAGAGAGCAGATGAGAATCCCCAGAGCAGGGAACAAGGTTGGAAACTACTTCAAAGTTAAAAGAAAGAAAAACCCCCAAACCCAGCTCAGAATTCCATTCCACAAACACCACAGGTGACAGGAACTGATGGCAGGAGAAAACAGGGAGCATCGATGGCTAATACTGGTACCAAACCTCTAGAGTTGTGAAGGTAAAAGACTAAAAAGACATGGGGTTTTCAGACTGTCAGGACTTCAGCTGTGTTCATGAAACACACTCCCAATGCTGACCTTGAGAAGTCTATAGCAATCAAGAGTGAAGTTTTGGGGCAAGACAGGTGTGCTCAATGTCAGCATGATGTGAGCACCTAAGGGAAGTGAGATCCTTTCAGGTGGTTTGTCATTCCCTATGTAAACCATTCTCGCCTATTTTACAGCTACACAAGGGTTCCACACTAGGGAATCTTTTTGAAATCTGTGTTTCCCCCCACCCACCCCAAATTTAAAACATCTTTGATAGTTACTCTCCTTCCAATGCCTTTATCTGAAAAGGATAATAACTGCCACATGTATTGTTGCATCTGAGCTCTGCTTATGCAAGACCCAGCAATGCGGGAGAAAGTAGGTACATTGTGTTTCTTTGGTCCTAGGATGAGCTGCCAGCAGTGCAGAAGCAGAACTGGCCACTACATGTCCCTGAGAGGTTGTGGCGGGCAAGCTATGAGACCCCATATGGTGTGAAAACCCACTTCTGTCTGTAGTGTCTAGAGGTATTGTGACATTTACACTTGCACCTGCTTTCTGGCTAGGCATGGCCAGAAGAGTGGACATGAGCTGAACTGACTCTGGGGCCTAATGCAACACTCTGCTCATCATTCCAAAATGTTTAACATAATGGGGAAAATTAATCCAACTTGTCTGAAGTTAGTGGAGTAAAACGAGGAACTAAGGCTACTAAGCAAAACCAGAGATTTTAAATAACGTGTGACATTCCTTGATATGGTCTCTGCTTAGCACTGTTCAGAGGTAGTGCACATATGCAGCATTACTAAGAAAATGTAAACAAGACAATTTGAACATTGCTTAGCAGAGTCGGGTCCATTTTCTGAAAAAGGAACCCCAATGTATAGGTGTGCACTGAACTGGCATGTCCAGTAACTGAGACTGAACTATGCA
Source organism: Climacteris rufus (assembly GCA_013398175.1). NCBI lineage: Eukaryota > Metazoa > Chordata > Aves > Passeriformes > Climacteridae > Climacteris > Climacteris rufus. The sequence goes on from VZRZ01000388.1 coordinate 232,639, forward strand.
CATTGGGATGGAGTTTCTTGATAGTATTTTTAAATTGTCTTTTGACATCCAGATCTAATCTCTAACTAGATCTGTCTTTGGCCTCGAGATTTTTGTAATCATCCAAGTTAAGGGCTTTTACTGATATTCACAGCTCTGAAAATAATTAAGATCTGCAAGAGATTTCCATTCTTCTCTCCAAGTTGTATTTCTGAAAAATGGCTTTGATTTTTAGTTTTGAATGCAGTGTTCACAGAGTGCTGTTCAGCAGCCACTTCAGTACAGAATACATAAGATGATAGAATGAAATGAGGTTTAGCCTCTTATTGAAGGCAAACCTGAAGTTAATCCCCAACTGGTAGAAAAATGAGCAGAAATCAAAAACCTTTCAAAACTTACAACTGAAAAGACACATCCCAAAATATTAATCTTTAATTGATGCATTGTTCATTCTAGGGTTTTCTTTAAATGAATTATCCTGGGAATGCCACCGATAGCGTTAAATGATACTTATTTGTGTAACAACTGGTTTAGCCCTTTATTTATTTATTTATTTATATTTTACCTGAAAGTGTATTTTCTTAAAGACCTTATAACAGCATTTCTGCATTATCAGTTCATTTTGTTCTCCTCTTTCCTGGATATATTGGCCAGGAAAAGGAACTCTCAGTCTGTAACGGACAGTTTAATTCACATGTTTTACTTTGTCCACATTAAAAAAATGCAATTTCTGGATCATTGAGGCATATGGATTATGAACAAGACACTCCAAAAGCTAGCTATCCAGACAGGGATATACTTACAAAAATCTTTTATGTCAAAGTCAGGATTTCACAACATAACACGCTAATGCAAAATCCAGTAGCACCTGAAAGATTAAGGTAGCTGCTGCTATCACTTGCACATACTTCAAAAAGATTTAAGGAAAAAAAAAAAGAAGAGAGTAGTACATTCTCCAGAGAACAGCAAGTGTAGTATTTCAAAATAAAAAACTGTGGTTTTGATTTTTTCTCTTTTTTTTTTTTTTTCTTTCTGTATTTCTGTGAGGCTTAGGTAATTCTTTTTGTTTTGGGGGGTTTTTTTTGGGGATTTTTTTTTTTTTACAAGACTGTAATTGCCATGTAACAAGTTATACACAAAGTGACTGCTCTCCCCTCCAGTGCAAGTTCACGGTCATGTTTTCAGGCTATAGTACTGAACACTGTTTTCTTGTATACATATTCCCACAGTTTCATCAAAGTACAATGTACAGTACCTGTCTCTGGGACAGCAATGTTTCAAACGGGAAAACTTTCATCTTAAAACAGAAGAGAGAAGGCTACAGCAGGTATAGCCACCCAAGTATGCACTTTAGGTCACAATTTCTAAACACTTGCCTACTGTACATAAGCATTAAAAATAGTCTTAGACATAGGATTTTATTTATATGTGCACGTATGTCCACCTTATCCCATATTTGTGTTTGGCAACTATTTGGGAATTCAAAGGTGCAGCCCTCAGTAATTATATTATTTTAAAAAAAGAAATGAATCTATCTAGTCTATGAGAAAAGAAATTCTCAAATATCAATTTCCAATTTTAAATTTAATTTCAATAGGAAAATATTAAAAATGTGCACATCTAAATTTTTTCCATGTTCTGTATATACATATGTGTGCGTACTTATACATAGAAATGCTCATGTACCACACATATTCACAAAATTTAAGTGGAAATATTTTTGTCCACTATTTTCCCCACGCATATGACATCATATCTTTAAAAATGTCAATAATAATATCATTAAAAATAATATTACATTTATTCCATTATTAACTTTATGTGTTTTTATTCTTTCTTCATCCTTATTATGTCCACTGAGCATTAGCAGGCCAAATTCTCCTTGCACTTCCACGGATGTTATGCCAACGGAATGTTGCTGACATCACATCAAGGACACATCTGGTTTACAGCAGCACAAGTGACAGGAGAATCAGGCCCAAATATCCCCAGGAAAATTAAAAACTGGCTGTATCTGCTCATATGGACCTGATGAAGATATACACACCACTATCTAAAATCCCCTGAATGATAAACATATAGCTCACCACAAAGTTTTCAACCAGTAGCACAATGAAACAAGCTCCCCCCACCCCTTTAATAAATGTGAGAAAATACCCTAAAAAATATGAAGAAAGCGTAAACATTGTGTATATTACATACCATATAATACAAGACAGTTTAGCATTTAACTTAAGCCACTTCCCTGATTAGTCAGGGGAGACCTGATAAATCACCATTAAAGGGAAAAGAAAAATGTATTTTAGAAATAAAGCATGTCTTTCCAATATAAATGACAACCCGTGTGTATTATATGGTATATACACACAGTACATACATGAAAACAAACTTATCTTTTCTAGTTTTGAATATCAGCCTCTAAGTGAAGAAAATTGTGTTGTACAAATTTAATAAGCAGCTAGATTTCACGTTTAACATTCAAATTAATTTGGGGAGCAAACAAAGGTTCGTGCATCTTTCGACTCTGAGGTCTGACACTCATTCATACATTTTAAAAAAGCCCTCATCAGCAATACAAGCAATTTATGGCAAGAATGCACTGTGATGCAAGACACATGACACTTGGCTTACCTTTCAAAGAGTAGGGTTTTTTTAAATAAATCTATTATATAAAGAAGTGTGTGTTTGCCAAAGTCTGTTAAAATTGCATCAAAACAACTTTAAAACCTGCTCACTGAGGATAATTGAATTCAATTTCCTGTTTTTAAACACTTAGGTAACAGTTCAGAATATTGCCTGGTGTAGTTTCGACAAAGATGTGATATGAAGACCCATAAAAGAGTAAACATGTCTTCATTCAATTTGCTGTGACAACGAAACTTCCAGAAACAGCCTTATTGGCTAGACACATTCAGTGTATGAACAATCCCTTGCAGAAGCTCTATGCCCTTAATGCAACAAGTGCAACAAAACAGTGCTCCCCATAAGCCATTATTCACAGAATCTCTCTTTCACGTGACATTCTGAAAAAGTCTCCTGCAGAACAGGTTAACAGCAAATTGAACATTCAATGTATGTATCAAGGCCAGAAAACAACCACTGGCCTTTCCTTGTTATCTGTGCAGGTTACATTTAAAATTTTAAATTTACATTTAAAAATCTCAGGGGGGGTTGGGCTTTTTTTTTTTTTGCCTAGGGTAATCACCTTCCATCATTGGTTGGCTTCAAAATTTAGTTAAGTGGAAGATACTAGCTCACTGTAATTACATGGAATTCATAAGAAAAACTAAACCTTACATTGGACAATATTGTAGAACACCAGAGTAAGCTCCATAAAGAAATACGGTATCTTCCAGTATATATGAATATCTATTAAAAAAAAATCAAAAAAACAACCAGCCAACCAACCCCAAAAAACCAAAAAGTAAGAAGTTTATACAAGCAGTTAGAGTAAATTTGTTTCATTTAAAGATGCAACTCTCTCTCATTCCTGGCAAGAATAAATTGATACCAGCACTGCTTCTCCACAGTGCAACATATCCTGAGAAATTATTAAGAACAACAAAATACAGGGCTGTCATCACTAAGTTCTTGCACAAAACACAGCAATTAAATATCTTAAATAAAACAGCCAATAACCTATATTGTTTCTATCACAAAAAGGGGATGTCACCTGGGACACTGCTAATTCTTCCATCACTGATTATTAGAAAAGGATTGCATTCAATTATTGTTAATGTCTTTCAAGTTATCTGTGGCCAATAATGTACAAGGAGGTAATTTGTAATTCAAGTTTTTTTTTGTTTTATTTTTTTCTTCAACTAGCTACCAGCTGAGTTCTAAATTTTACATCGAATTATAACTTAAATTTGAAATAATCCCTCTCAGAGGAGCATTTTCTAATTTTGTGCAACTTTGATGCAGAGCCCAACACAGTTCTATGAAGAGAGACAGTGCATCTTTAAGCTGATTGGCACTGAAATCCCATTTTCTTTTAACTGCATTCTATTAGCTTGGCCAAGTTATCTCGTAATTCTGTTAGTTCAAATATTTTTCCATCAAGAATTTCTAAAAGTGTCTTCAAGTTATTGCGAAAAGCTTCTTGCTCATTCTGACTTTTCTCCAGACGTTGCTCTAGATCAGCCAGCTGGCCTTCCAGGTCTTTGTTTCGAATTTCTACTTCCTTCAGAGAAAATACATAACATGTTAATGTGTTGTCTGCAAAGAGAAAGCAGTCTAACCTCCTGCTGGTATTTGCGTGCTATTTTTATCAACTGCTTTTTAAAACAATTTGTGACCCTTTGCATTTTCCACTAAGTCAAAGCCAGAACCTGAGTTACTATTATGACTGCATATGTACTGCCACTTTCTCAATTTTTCCATAATTATCTGAAGGACTGAAGCTTTTGGAGAGGGACAAAATTTAGCCAGTGAAAAAATGATACACTTATTCAGGTACATTATCGCTTTTGTCATTCAGAAATGTACTGCCTAATGAAAACATCTTCTCAGAGTTTACTTATGTTCAAGCATGCCCTGATTTAGACTACATGAATTGCTCAAGGATATGGTCTCCATCAAAAGTTCTCATGCAAAACCCCATCCAGAACACTGTGTTATGGACAAAGGAGTACCACCTTATTCCTGTCCCACATTATGGGCTTTTCACTCTAAAAATTAAGACAGGACAATAACCAACCAAGCTGGATGTCAAGGTGATTGTAACAAACGTGAACCAGGAGGTGCAAGCTGCACATCTTGCCTCGCTGCACAGCACCCACCTGCTGTGTGAGCAGGGACAAGGAAGAGCCACCACTGCTGTATGGACATGCCATTCCCATGCAGTGGGGGATGATGAAGGGCATGTGGGCAGCATGTGGGACACAAGATCTGGCCCTTAGCAAGCTCAGCTCTCACTCACAAGAAGAAGCCCCTGACATCAGCCCTGGGACTTCAGGCAGTCCCAGCTTGCACCTGACATGGGATGGTGCCAACTGCTCTGCCCTCTGCAAACCAGGTGCTCTCTCTTCAAGCAAATCACTAATGAAACAGTCACCTGAGTCTGGAACCGCATATTGTTCTTTGTTCCATTCATTACACACCTCATAAATTCATGATGAATTTTGTCAGTGACAAAAATCACTTTCAAAGGCAGCACAGAGACAGTGTGTTTATTACACCATACATCCTGTACAGCCATTCTCTGGAAAAGTGCATAGTGAATTCATATTTATGTATGGTAACAGGTTTTTTCAACACCTCCTCCCTTTACAGTGGCTTTGTATCACAAAGCTTTAACATTCCTGTTCTGAGTTTTTACAAGAACTAGTTTTACAAATAGGAAGGGAGATTTGCCAGCAGCCAGTGCTCCCAGCATGAGTGACTCCTCTTTCAGCCCTCCAACTCTCACACTGTTTTTGCTGTGATTATTCTGTTTCCCTTAAAGCTAAGAAATATATTCATGTTTACATTGGAGAGATCTCAGTTTACCATAGGAAACAACCTGACCTACACAAAAAATATATTTGGGCATT